>ML997668.1:526089-694823 GCA_010365825.1 Otus sunia | reverse complement strand
TGGTGGAGTCCCCATCCCTGGAGGGGTTTAAGAGTAGGGTTGACATAGAGCTGAGGGATCTGGTGTAGTTGGGAACTGCCAATGCTGGGTTAATGGTTGGACTGGATGATCTTCAAGGTCCTTTCCAACCTAGACAATTCTGTGATTCTGTGAAACTGTGCTGGAATTCTTTAGGTGGTACAAATGTTGTTTTTTTCCCTCAGATAGGCAAAATACAGCCTTCTTTATAGTTTTACTCTCATGTCTGTCAGTTCTGTTTGATGCACAGAAAGATGTCTTTTACACACTCTAAGCTGCATAAGTATTTGGGTTTGGAGCACTGCTGTAGTTTTGAAGTGAATCTCCAAGCTGCCCACTTACTGCCTGTTGATTTGGTTCAGTCAGCCAGAGGGTTTGTCACAGCTGAGCACCAAATACCCATCACTTTCTAAAAAGTTCCAAAACAATGGCTTGTCCTTGGGCCAGCTTTGAACCATGCGTGAGCTCATTCAGGGGGACCAGTTGAAAATTACTTGTAGCTAAAATGCTTGAGCTGCAGACATGGTATTCTCAGCACTGTCTACTGATTTTATTTTATTGTACTAAATTGGTAACTAGTACAGTCTTAGCTTTGATCATAGTCTGCACTGTTAACCTTACTGACAACACAATAATATGTTAACTCCTTCAAAGCTGACAGAAGCATGATCCTGGTTTTGGTTTTTGCCTACCTAGAAAACTTATGGTCATATGGTCGTAATTGCCTTAAGAGAAGATAAATGGATCTAAATCAATTTAACTTTCACTCTGTCTCATGTTCTAATCTAAAAAACATAGGAATAAATTTCCAGATGCCAGCGCATTTTTCTTATTGCAGAGTAAGAGTAGCAAAAGGTCAGGGAACATGACTGCTACAAGTCCTTGAAAAGAATAGTTAAAAAAAAAAATCGTAGCCTTAGAAATTGTATATGGATTTTTGGGAAATATCTTGTCTGTTCTTGAGGTTGTGAAACTTTCTGTATAAGTCCCAGATCCCTCTTTAGTAGCTCAAACATCTTCAGGCAAGTTTCATGCAAGCTAAGCAGAAAGACTCTATTACATACTAGCTAGTTTCATTTTCTCTTCAGTTCTTAACACTTGAGGAAATACACACTTTAATTTCTTTTTAGAACTTCCCTTTAAAAAGGCTACTCATTATTAGGATTACTGAAGTGTTACCTGAGGATAGATGGAGAGTGAAACTAGAATAGATCTGGAGGCTGCCCAGCCTTGGAGTTTCATAGCCTGCAGAGTGCAAGAAGAATTTTACAGGCAACGGTTAGGCACAGGAGTTTGTTTTGAGTCATTTAGTCTTACCACAGAGCTTGGCTTTCAAGAAGGCATTTAGGACTTCACAGACAGAAGTGCTGGTTCTGGAGGCACTTTGGTAGAACCAAAGTAGAGTTTGCATTTCTGATTTTTATTATCCACATGTTTCAGTTGCCCCCGAGAACTTTGGCTAATTGCATTGTATTGTTGATTATAAAAGCCAGGAATAACAAAAAGGACAATGCATTAGAGGGCTTCACAGGAACTGTGCTTCATGCTTCTGAAACAGAAAAATCCATTGGACATGCAGGAAAGAATATTTCAGTGGAGATAAAGATGAAAGTGTTTTGTCTAGAACATAGTCTGACCTGTTCATAGTGCTCAGATGTATAGATCTTGTAGCAAGTCAGATATTGAAAGAATTATGCAAATTAGATTAGCAAATTAGATATGCTTCTTACTCTGATATTTCCTTTTTCTTGTCTGCTGAGGTGCCACCTACTCGGGCTTACACCAGAGGCTGCGTTTGGGATAGAGGGAGAGATCAGGCTGTGTTGTACGTGGGCAGGAGCTGCTGAGCAGCATTTCCCTGACTGTCTGAGTAGAGCTGCCACGCCGGTACCTCTGACAACAGCAGGGCACAGTAAACCAGAGCTGGGAGGTGAAGAGTGGAGCCTCTCACAACTTTATGAACAGACTAAACGATAGTAGCATAAGCAGGGCTGCTTGTGTTCCTACTTGGAGGACAGACTGAGTGTAGAATTCCAGTGCCTGCATGGTTTTCATTAAGCTTTGTGTAACTTTTCATAGTTGATTTTTATGAAAGCACCATGAGTTATTTATTAAGTAGTTTAAATTTGTGGACTATGTATTCAGGATATGGGATTTTTACTTGTGCTTTAATGTTATGATTTTTAAAAAAAGACAATTTGGAAACTATGCTTTCGTATTCGTTTATCGAGTGATGCAGTAACTTTGTGGGTTATTTTGTGACTATCATGGATTACTTCACAGTAGAACTCGAAGCTGGGAGCTATGCTGTCATTGCATAGGACTTACTTCACCCACCGTATGTCATACTCAGGCTTTTTTAACCTTATAAAACTTCCTAACGATGGCAAGTTTATTAAACTTCTAAACACTCTTTACCAAGCCGTGAACAATCAGGCTATTTAGGTTTGGTAGAAAACAAAGACATGAAATGAAGTGAAATGAAACGAGTGGTACAAAAATTAGTGATTTCAAATTGGTGTTAACAATGGAAGTCAGAGAGTGTCAAGCTCTTGGTCCACAAAGATTTTTTGCTGTGGCCTTTTCTTTCCAGGTCTAGTTCTGCTTTCTCGATGGGTAGAAGCCTGAAAGCCACCCTGCTTTTCAGCTGAAGGGATCAGGGGTCAGCAACTGGCTGTTGTTTGCAGTAGCCTGTAGGTAGAAAGGCTGATTGGACAGTCTTTGAGATAAACTTTGAGATATTCCCAATGTGAGGAGGCTTGCAGGACCTTGCAAGACCAGGCTTCTAATTCCTCCCCTCTTTGTTGTTGGGTTTGGGGTTTGGGTTTTTTTGGAGGGGGAGTATGCTGATGATGTTTTCTTAGTGCCTAATACTGGGACACTGCCACAGCCGAGGTTCCTTGGAGTTCAGTGTCTGTTCTTCAGATGTTTGCCCTGATGGGCTGCAGTGGATGCCTCTCTGCAAGGCTTTATGGTGTTCTGCTGGCTTGCGTATTGCCGTAGTGGGCTGGCAAACAGGGCTTTGAGGCTCATGGGGTGAAGCTAAGCTATGCTTTTGCACTCTTGCAGAAATCCTGACAGGGCTGTGGGCCGGGAGGAGAGTTGGATGGAGTTCAAGGGTTGGAGGGAGGTTAGAAATTGCATTTGAGACTCTGCTGGGAGTCTTAATACTAGTAATGCGTTCAGCATGATAAAGTAGGAATAAGTGCTTGTTTGGGAAAGCTGACAAGAGACCAGCAAGATACATTTTGGTGCTACAGCTCAGAAGACTCGGTTCTGATGCTTTACTTGGCTGGACAGCCTTAGCTTACTATTTTAGAGCAAACAACAAAGCAACTTTGCATTGTAGTGCCAGAGCAGTAATAGAGCACTTCCTGTATTTAAAATTCAATTTTACATTCCCTGCAGAAAGACACATGGTTTTCAGTGAAATAAATACAGTTTAGCATGGTTGGTATTAATATGGTTGGTATTAATATTATTGGCTCCTTGCTGTTTGTATGCATTTTTGTGCCAGAATAATTTTATATGAGAAAAATATGTCTTGAAAGCTTTTGTACAGATGAAATGCAATACTTTTTACTTGGAAAATGCCTCCACAAGGCCTCATGTGGTGTTCTGTCCTGTATACTAATCTGTAATTTGATGGAGTGATTCAAACTGACCTTCACAAAATGTTTAGCTCCTTGCTATATATCCAGTGAACGCTTTCTGTGGTGGAATTTTCATTTGTAAATGCAGGATGCCAGAGGGGATAATGGATGGGCAAGAGAAGCACTTCCAGAGTGGCAAACTGAAGCTGAACCAACGTGGAAGGATGGGATGGAGGCCAAGTCAGTCCCTGAGCACAAGGTACTGTTGAATCCTGAAGCCTGCAGTGGTGGTTTTTGTGCTAGGCCTTCAGTGCATTTACCACTGAATACATGAGTGAGTAGGTTTGACACTAAGAAGTCAGGATAGGGAGCTCAAAAAGGTGATGGTTTGTGACAGGCTGATTGATGTTGGGGTTGAGGAGCAGATGGCTTGAGATATACAGGGCAAGAGTGATTCTAACTGGAATCCTTGGTAGTGACCACTTCTGCGTGCCTGTTTAGAGGAGAAGCAGCTCACATTTACCCAATATGCTAGTATCTGATAAGGTTTTTTTTCTGATAAGGTGGTTCTTTTTTTTTTTTTTTTTAAGGTGCATATTGAGTCTGTATCATGAAGTATAATGCTAATGGCATACAGCAGTAGCAGGTGTAACGAGCCAGCAAGCCAAGGTCTCAACTGGGGGACTGGATGTTTGGGTGCACATAGGAATGGACAGCTGGCTGTGAGACATGTGTTATCAGGGCCTCCTTCAGCATGTTGCTTCTCCTTCAGGGCTCAGCCAGCCTCCTGCATAAGACTCTTTCAATCTAACACGAGTCCTGTAAGTACCAAGGATGGTGGAGCTCTAACCATGACACTAGATCACATAAGCAGACTGCATGGTTTTGTGAGAAGCCAAGTTGTGTGGTGAAGCACCCAGAGGGACTGCAAAATCATGTATAGCTCCCAGGCATCAGTGTGAAAGTTAATACCAACTTACTGTGCCATCAGGTAACTACTGCCTAACAGAAGCATATGTGTAATATCTTGCCAGTTGCTGCAAACCAAGATTTGTATCATACGGATGCAGATCATTTCAGTAAGAAGTAACTGAGCTCAGTACAATGAATTTGTTCCACTCCCCTCTGTGGGCACACCCTGTAACAGCAGCAACTCTGGATTTTCAAAGCAGTGGTTCTCTTACTGAACTTTATACATATCACTTTCAGAATTTATCCTATCTGTTCCTCTTGTATTTTTTCAATGTCAAGGAACTTTTGTTTTAGCATGCTTTCTCCTTCTAATCATCTGGTGTATCATAATACATCTTGCCTGTTTATTTCTGAAGTCCTTACCTGCCCCAATTTCTGATTTTTTTTTTTCCCATCCCCATCTTTCGAAGCAAAGCATTTATATGTTGTTTTTTATTGCAAACCACCATCGTTATTTTTATTCAAGATTTGTCAGACTTCTTTTTTTTCTTCTTGTTTTAGAGAGAACATTGCTTTTGGGAGACTGGCATTTTAGTGTGCTTTTTAGTTTTGAAAAATGTTTTAAAAGTATTTTCTTCTATCATCTTTAGTCTTGTATGTCATAGCATAGGAAACGTTCAAAGTGGAGGAAAAAAATCATTGTTCTCACTGATTGTTTCCTGTATTCCTCTAATGGTACCTATACATAGTTATTTGGCAATGTGATCATTAATAGCTTGTGCAGATGTGCTGAGATAGGTTTAAATGAGTCTGCTCAGATACTAGTAGAAATTAGTTCTAATAGTAGAGGCTGTGCAAACCTACTAGGGGCTCTCAGTAAACATGCAGCAGATTAATCCAGACTTACTGTAGCTATGCTGCTAACATTTTAACTGGCTTATTGGTTTCCAGTTTGGACAGAACCTTGAGCTGTAGGCACACTTGAGCTCCACAGACAGATATATTCTAGGAGAAATGAGTGCCTCATCAGCATTAACAGATCAAAGTCAAAGGCAGACAGGGTCTGGGGTGTTATTTACCCGAAAGGTTGGGATTGTAGAGGCTTGAGTCGGAGAACTCTGTCTACTTTAATGGCCCTACAAGTATCATCTTCAGTACAAAATTGAAGAATTTGTCCTATAGCCGGTTATAACAGTCTAGTTACACATTTTTAGGCAGAGCCAAAATTACAGAGAGGTTTGGAAGCAACAAGGCTTGTTTGTCTCCACAGTAGCCTTACAGAAAAACTGTAGAAATCTCATAAATGTATGCAACTGTCTGGGGCCTTATTTGTAGATAAAAATACTATGTTTGGTTTACCTTGTAGTTGAGCAGTCATCGTTAAACTGTCTACTCCTATGCATATATATCTATTTTTAAAAATCTCCACAAGGGGGCACTATCGGTTTAAACACAATACAGAGTAGGTGCAGTTTCATCTTGATTTTCCTTTGTAGTAAGTTGACAAAAAGAAGCTTAAGGAGCTCCTAGAGTGACTTTCAAGTCACAGTTAAAATAAGCTCAAATAAGTGTTACATAGGTTAAAGGATGCACAATTCTATAATTTTGGTATAAAGTAAATCCTGTTATATAATATCTGCAGCCAGAATTTTGACTTTCACTTAAAATAGGATCATACTAGGAATGAAGGCTTATTATTTAGAAATTGGGCATTTACTTGACTTACCTGTTCCATTGTTTTTCTTACACCTTCTGCAACTACTATTTTGTTTTTTGGTGTAAAAGCAGGGGGGAAATGAACTGTCACCCTATGTGACATCGTGAATTTCCTGCTGTTACAGACTAGGATACATAAACTGAGCAGACCCTTAGTGACAGTGAAAAATGTGATGCTTATGGGAAGTATTTATTTGGTGATTTAGAGGAAGCCTTCTGCTTGGTGTCCATTTCCCAAACCTGTGATAACTGAACTGCAATTTATTGCTAAACCTGTATGCTACTAAACTTCTTTTACTACCTTTAGAATAGCTGGATTTCTCTTTGTTATCATTGTTATTAAGCACAGGGATAATCATTAGCTCTTCAAAGGGCAGACATAAATATGATATTATCTATCATAACAATGTCATCACAGAGCAGCCCAAGAAAAATTGGCAGTAAAGCAAGGAAATTACATTAATAGCCTATGTTTGCTTTTCTTTATCGTTGTCTTGCTGCAAGAGCATTTAGTAGGTAAAACTGAACTATGTCTTGGGCCCTTGTGTGAGAAATTCCTTCGAAGAAACAAGCCTTGTATTCTACAGAAGAAGGATTAGCAGTTCCTAAATGCCTGACTAATTTCTTAAACAGAGTCCATGTCCCTATAAAGGAAACTACAGTACTTCAAATACTTCACTGTTATGTGCTTCCACTTAACTGCATCACAAGACAGAAGCAGTTCTTTCTTTTGCAGGAACTAGACAGAGCAAACGGTCCGAGCTCTGAGCAGAGCAGTTGGGAAGCCAAGTCCATCTGAATCATTTGCAAGGGTGTAGATCCACTCACTGTAGAAGAATCAGCTCTGAAAGGTTTAAAAAAGACTCACAAGCTGGAGGCGTGTCAGTCATCTTTTTAATAGAACTAGGGATGAATTGGGTAAAGAATCAAGGGTTCAGATGCTGCTAATTTGAGTCAGAGGTTACTTGTAGGCTATTTCCACAGTTAGTCCCAGTGCCCTCTGCCACAGCTTCAGCTTTTCTGCCAGCTGCTGTTTGCTGTGCTCCGCATGCATCACCCCAGGATGAAAGCTTCAGCTCCAGCAGAGCTCTCATCAGAGTCAGGAGACCTCTTGATACTTTGAGATAATGATTATTATTAGTGCCAACACCCCTTTTGGGTGACTGTCAGCCTAAACTATAGCACAAAATTGGCTATCCTCGTTTGTTAATTAATTTTGTTTGTAAAATACTCCTCTGAGAGAGAGGGAATAAATGTTACCATTAAGGACTTAAATAGGCTTTCAGATGAAATACCGTAACCAGCTGCAGGTCAGCAACAAACCATTCTTTGTTAAGGTGTTTTCCTTTTACAGAGATACAGACTTAACAAGCTGAATAATCTCATCTTTTTAAGGTAGACTGTTAAGGTGGACTACTGTGATAAAAATGTCCTGTAGGTCGTAATAGGAGGAAGGAATTGTAAGGAATACATTTTAAACTAATTGCTATTTCAGTATAGCATTTTCTGAAAAAAGAAAAAAAAAAACAACAAAAAAACCACTGTAAAAAGGGCTACAATATTCTCCTACTTACAGTTAATATTTTATACATTTTTTGACCTGTCACTAATATTAAAAAGTAATAATCTTAAACAAAAACAAACCCTTTCTGGCCCACGCAAGAATTATCGAGCTGGAATCAAGACTAATATACACAGAAATAGGAATTCTAATCTTACCCAGGTTATTAAAAAAAAAAACAAATCTAATCATTTTAGTAGATTATTAATATAAGCCGTAGAAAAATCACTAGTGTGTGAAATTGCTTCATAGTTGATGAAAAAAAAGTCTCAGTATAAGCCTGAAATTACAGGGGGAAATTACTCTTTTGCCAAACCATCCTTTGACCTTTAAGCCACCAGCACACTACACCATACCCTTAATTTAGACAATCTCAGAAATTTTGTTACAGAGCAGTATGTAAAAATCATAACTAACTGCAGTATTGTATGACCACCTTAGGCAAAAATATAGCATTTTATAGGTATCTAAAGCTGTCAAGAATCCCCCCAAGGAACATATTTAGCCACGGGAAAGCAATATATACAGGAAACAGCTGCTGAGGGGACAGTGGTTCAGGAGGCCTAAACAAAATGACCAAATGTATCACTGTAGGTTTCAGCAGATGTAAAATTAGCTATCATAGAAAAATACTTGAATAAAAATTTTTAAAATGGGGCACATTTGGGTAAAAAATGGCAGGGTGATTGTACCAGAAAATAAGAGAAAGGGAAATAACTAACAAGTTCAGATTTGTTCATGTGTGATAGCGGTCCCTGTTTTAATTGCTTCTACTTAACATTTTTCCATTTAGTATAATGGTAGCTATCAGACTGTGATTGTATACGTAATAACCTTGGAGTTCCTTCTCAAGATTACTTCTAATAGACTGTAGAAAATAACCGAGGTATTGTTACTAGACACGGTTAACTCATTCCGTGGATGTAACAGAAGTGAAGATGATACGAACATGCCAGTGACTGTGTGCTACTGACAACAGCCCTAGTGTTTTCTGGGATTCACAAAACCTCCTCTGAATCAATGCTTTGGAGTTTTGAGGTGCCTTTACAAACCTTTATAGCGTATTTTCCAGAGATGAACAGGAATAGGTAAGAATTCCAATTTTGTGTTCATCTCCAATTACACTGAATTCACAATTAAACTGCTATCACAATCAATAGAACCATCTGGACATAATGCAAACAAAGGGGTCTTACAGAGGTGTGAATGAGGAGGCTGTTCCCACTTTCAGGTGGCTCATGATCCACACCCTTGCAAGACACTTAATCAGGAATGCTATCTAGGAAGTGTAATTACCGTTTTTTTTTAATCCAGGATTAGGTTTTTTATGACCTTTAGTTTTTTCTATTAATTAGTTCAAATGTTTTAATATCAGTATTATAAATGTAAGGATGTAAGAGCATAATTTGTGTTTTCTTGCTCTGCAAGCCTGTCAAAAGATTTTCCCAAAGGCAAAACAGGGTTGTTTGGTTTTTTTATAGCTTTTAATTGTTGCACTAGTATTTCACAGAGAGAAAAGCTGTTTTCAGACATAAATAATCTGACAAATAACCAGGGGTAAAATCAGACATGAAAATGAATAGATAATCCTGAGGGAGGGGGCTCAGAGCTTTGAACAGAAATGATTGTACTGCAATTATATTCTTAGTGCTGTGTATTTTTCATTCTTCTTGTGGGCATAACTAAGTCCACATATACAAACTGAAATCTCAAACCCAGAAAGGTGCTCCATCCAGTTCATTATTGACTGACCTTGGGAAGATCCTAAACACCATCCCCGGCTGGTGAGGAATGCCTCTCTAATGAGACATGCTAACATCAGAGGTGATGCAGGGCTCGATGTGAAATGGAAGCTAATAACCTCTGCTGAGCTGATAAATATGGGTTTCATGCCAGCATTGCCCAAACTACTGGGGTCAAGTGACATCAAGGCTGCAAAAACCGGGATGAAAGTAGGGAGGCACCAGCAAGAGTCCGTGGCAAAGGACAGGGAGGCAATTACCAGTCGTGCGGCGCTGTGCGGAGCAAAGCAAGCCTCATGTCATAATAAAACTGAGGCAAGTGGAGTTGGTAGAGGTAAGAAAGACTGTCACAGGGGATACAGAACCTTTTCTGGTTTCTTAAGCCACATGGCAGGAGCGCTCTCTCCTGAAGGAAAAGGCTAGAGAAGAAAATCAGCTGGACATGTCTGTACGTGAGGGATCCAAGATGGCATAGCGCTGCTGATGCAGCGACAGCCTCTTGTTTTTTCTAGCCCCAGATCTGCATACATGCAGCTACCTCTAATTGCTAACCATTAGCAGACTGGGCTGCGCTTCGCTCCTTGTCAGAGGAAAGGCAGAGTGTGCCCTATAATTCATCTTTCTGACCCAGTTCATAAGAACCACTACTCGGACTGGCAGGAACTCGTTGGACAGAAGGCATGTCAGCAAGAGCTTTTGCTCAGTCTCGCTCCACTGGCTGCAACAGAAGTTAGTACCAAAGCTATTGTCCTAAGGAACTGCTCTTCTTGCTGTAGTTTTTAATCCTTGCTTTGAGAAAAAAAACTAATTATTTTCTTGGTATGCAACGAATAGACTCATAGACAACGTTATTAGACAGTCTTGTAGCTCACAGATGAAAGTCAGGAACACAGAAAAATGTCTTGTTGGCTAAGCAGGAAAATGATCTGAACTGTAATACTAAGTTCAGCTGAATTTTTTTGTAGGGCAGTATCGGTCTGACATTCTCTTAGGAGTCTAAGCCTATGGAAATATTTAGGAATGGCTATTAAATTTAAAAATCAAGCTAAATACAGTGGTGTTTATTTTTCATCACATCACCTGACTTGCCGCAGCAACATCCTTCCTGCTCCTCTGATTGAGAAGGAACAAAAAGCTGTAAGCACCTCCCCCTTCAGATGAAGAGCGGCAGTAAATATAATACTTGCACCAACTGTTTCACAGTTTTAAGTACCCCTGTAGTTCTTCAAGTAAAATAAGACTTGTCTAATGTGCAATTCCGTGATAGAGTAGGAGTTAGAATCTGGCTCTCCTGTTGCAGTTCTGTCCCTGTCAATATACTGCATTGACTTCTCTGGAGTTTAAGATGCAGTGTATCTAAGAGTTAAGTGCTTAAAGTTAGAACTTACTCTAATCAACTCGTTTATTTTTAACAACAAATCATTATCAGAAGCTGCCTAGATCTGTGGGAATGTGCTAGATTGCACTTCTATTAGTCATTTAGTTTAAAATGATGCATTCAGTATCCACATGGGTAAAAATGAATCCGATGGCTGTGGATATGTTGGCTAGGCATGGCTGGAAGTGGTCAATACCTGTACGAAAATTCTGATGCATTTGCATTGCCACTGATGCAGTGAGCTGTCCTGGATCACAGGTATCCATACAGGATAATTTTTGTCTGCTGTCTCTCTACTTACTTCTTGCTACTTGGTATAATTGGACATCAACTGTAAAATGTCTGGGATCTGTAAAAAAAAAAAACAAACAAACAAACAAAAAAACAAAAAACAAAAACAAACCCAAAGAACCTTAAATATATAACAACCACCTTCCCCAAGCCTCTACTGTTTAGTTCTTAATTTTTCACTCAAGATATTCTCCTTCTGAGGTTACTTCGAGTTCTTGCTCAGGAAGTTCCCTTAAAGTTGATGGGGAATTTTGGTCACATCAGAGCAGACGCAGTAGCAGGGAAGAAATCTTCAAGAATTGTTGTGGAATTTCCACTTCATTTTTCATGTCACAGAGGGATTTCCCCTTCTTTCCACTCCTGTGGAACAAGAAGTAACTTTTAGTCTGCTGTACTTGTGGGACCTTTGGGAATTCCTAGCCATACTTAAGAGGACTTACCCCCTCAGTGCCCTTAGGCTTCCCTTTATTGCCCCAGCTGACTGTCCTTGTCATTTGTTTGCAGTTTTCACTAGGCACTGTTCTGCCAAGCCAGCCCGTATTCAGAAAACTCGAGTTTTGCCTGCACTTCCGTAAGCCTGCTGTGCATCCCAAGCAGCCACAGTCGGTTCCTGGTTTGCCCTATTCTGAAGTTTCATCAGGCCAGGCAAAAGCCTGGCAACCCCGCAGTGCAGATCAGCAGGCAAGAACAGCAGCACCAGCTTTCTCTCTGCAGCCTCTTTCCTTTGCCTACGCAGGAGAGGAAGAGAAAACCACTGTCTCTGACATCAGCTCAAGATGGGTAGATTGTTCATACTCTTCTCCCCAACCAGTCCCCTCCCTTGGCTCACTGTGGGTGGGGATGACCAGAAATCTTTTGACAAACTCTGAGGTAAATGGGGCTGTACCACATTTAGGCTTTACTGCTCTCTGCAGACTTAAGGCATCACCTCTGTGTTCTAGTCATTCTTTTTCAATGTTTATTTTGTGACAACAGGCATAGGCAGTTTTGCAATGAGTATAACAAAGTGAAATCATGAAGTAATTGTGTAACTTGGAGATCTGAGGTCTAGGCGCAGATTGTTTATAATTTTCACATTTTCTGTGTAGCATCTTTGTGGTACCAAAGGAGATGCAGTAGAAGTGCAAAGGGGGTGCTTTGCCCATAGAAGAACAAGCGCTACACTTCAAATAACAAGGCTGATCTCCAAATCAGTTCTTTCAGAAGTAGTAGTATTTCATACCCACTGTATTAAATACTGCCAGGTCTGGTCTGGAGAATGGAGATGTGAAAGAACAAGACTCTGCATTTCTTCAAATTATAAAAAGGGTGACTTTTAGTTCAAAAATATTCCTGAATATGCATTCCTAGAATAGTTAAAAACTGAAGATGGATAATAATGCTTCTGCATTTTACTGTTTAAAAGTAAAAGAATCATTCAATCTAGCTTATCAATTCCAATACAGCCAAAACAAAGTATTTTCCTTTCCAGGAAGATAGAGCTATAATTTCAAATGGAACTGTACCAGTTAGGAGAGCTGCACACACACATGAATGAAATTTGAAAGCCACGAGTGTGATTTTTAGGAAGTGTGCAGTGCAGGGAGCAGTTTCCGTGTTACCTGGTGCACTGGTTGGTAATTGAGGAAGTGGTGCTGGTCCAAGCCAACACCTCGCGGGACACCTGAGAATCCAGATGCTGCACCCTGGGGGGAAGGCGTGGAGGGAGGAGGATTTCAGCCAGCTCATGTTCAGTTTGGGATCAGAAAACCAACTAACATTTCTTTCTCCCCTTTAATTCATGTCAAAGGGTGTCTGTCAAACAGGGGCACAGGAATCACCGGTGGACACCTGCCTGTCGTACAGCACGTCATTGCACCTCTCTTAGTCCAAACTGCATCACTCTGCAGCTGAGCACAAGCGAGGGAGCGAGCTGGTCCAGGAGAGCCACAGCCAGTCAAGGCTGGCTACACCAGCAGGTACCAACAATGTCCCTACCACGTGTAGGTATCCTGCGGGTGCTGACGTGAACGCTCAAGGCAACTGAACAGCCTCTCGCTTGTCCAGTTTCTTCCAGCTGTTCCTACATTGTAAATAGCTGCCCCTTCAGCTATTTGTTCTGATGGATGTCTCTGTATTACCTGAAAATGAGGTAAAAACTCTTACACTTGGTTTGACAAAGTGTACAGAGAAACTATAGAGCTTCTTCACAGGTTTTGAGGGCTCTTAGTCTAAAAAAATTAAATGACTTTTTGCTTTTGGTTTTGTTTTGGATGACTGTTTCTGGATAGCTTTTCTGAAACTTTCTCTTCTGATCTCCACGTCTAATAAGGAAATGTAAATCATCTGAGATAAAGCAGCTTGCAGTGTATTTCATACAGATAGTCTGCAGTATTTATCTAAAATATAATAGTATTTCTGCCGGAACAGTGATCTACAGCAATGCTGAGAGTGCATGCAAAATGGATGGTGTGGATGGAAGTAAAAACATCTACAACTGTTTAATCAAATCTTTATCTCAATATTATGAAATCTCAGTATAAAATGTTTTTCAGGAACTCATGAGCCAGCTAGTGTTTTTGACACGTGACTACAACATAGGCTATCAAGTGCTACTAGCCAGTCTCTAATTCTTAGAAATTGCTTTATGCCAAAATCATTACTGCCTAATTAGAGTCCACAAGAAGCAAAATGATGAGCCAGGCAAGTTCTGTAGTATTGTGAGCACAATTGGATATTATGTACTGTTGCCAGATACGGGGAGCGTAGCAGTTGGTTAGTCAGGCTTTTACAAAAATGCTTTTGTAGTTGCCTTTAAGGGCTAGTAGTTTGCTGGCAGTTATTTCACCCATGGATCACCAGATTCTTATTCAGATCCAAGGATGCAGATTTCTCCTTTGCTCGCTCTTTCTTTTCTTTCACGGGACTGTGAGTTCACTCTGAAGATGGTTTTGGGAGGGAAAGACCTGATTTTTGCTGAAAACCTGTAATTGTGAGAATCCAAAGTCACTTAACTATGCAACTTTGTTTAAAAAAACCCCCCACCCTGGAATACAAACTGCATACTAATATTTCAAGGTCCATGATTTATTTTTCTAATCTCTTACTTAAAGATTCTTTTCAGTTTCACATATGGGGAAAAGGTCATGATTGGAATTTTTTTTCTGATCTTGGACCATTAGGACAAACACTGTATCCAGTATTTGGGTTAAAAACCCTGCTCTGTTTAGCTGTTAGTGTGATGTTTTTCAAAAGGACTTCATTTCAGTCATTTCCACTGTAATGTTTTGGGTTAACTGAGTGTAAAACTAAAGGTAGTGGGAAAAAATGCTGCAGCGGTTTAATTTCTACTAGATGGAAGAGAAGCTGGATTTGGTCCGGAGATTTTTGGGAAATGGTTTGTCGATAAACTACACAATCTATGAGGCAGATGAGGCACAATCTATGCAGCATTGGAGCTTTGGAACAGAAGTGGCCAGAGCGAGCGTCAGGACAATGGCTTAGGGAACCGCCTGTCCCCCCGCGCTCCGCTCCGCTCCCCGCGTTCCCTCGGCTGTCTCTGGATTTCACCTCCGCAGGAACCCCCCCTCCGTCCCCGCGGCAGCGGTGGGGGGATGCGCATGCTGCGGTTTTTCCGCGCAGCCCTGCGGCCGCCCCGCCCCTTTTGCTCATTGCGGCGCGGGGGGGGTTGGAAGGGACCCGCGCCGGCGGAGGGATCCCCCGGCGGAGGGAGCAGCGCGGTGGCGGCGGAGGGATCCATACGCTGGACCCGCCCGGCGGGCAAAGGCGGGAGGGAGGGGAGGGCCGAGGGGACGGGGGATGCGGCGCGGCCGGGCGGGCTGAGGCGAGGCCGGGCGGCCTTAACGGGGGGCGAGCGGGGCCGGGGAGGGGGTGGCCGAGCGGCGGGACGGGGGCTGGAGGCGGCGTTGGGGTGCGGGAGGCCGAGGGGGGAGCGGAGCTGAGGGGAGGGGACGGGGGAAGGGCGAGGCTGTGCGGCGAGGCGGCGTGTGCCGCTCCGCTCCCCGCTCGCGGCGTACTTGAGTGGAAAAGGGAAGGGGTTAGAAAAGGGAACTGCTTTAAAATAGCTTCTCCTCGCCGCCGGGGGCTGCTTCCCCCTCTGTGGGCTGCCTGGGCCATCGCGGGGGGGTGCTGAGGGGTGTTCTGGTGTGCAGAAGCAGCCTGGGGGGCTTAGCTGGGAGTGGGGGTGGGGGTCTCTGCCCCTCTTTGCCTCCCCTTGTCTGGATTCCTCTTTTTTTTTTTTTTTTTTTTGTGGGGAAGGGGCAGGATGAGCCTGCAGAGTTTTACTGGAATTTCTCTTTCCTTTCTGAGGAGCTGCCGCTGCTGAAGCAGATTTTTCCTTCCTTTCTTTTTTTTTTTTTTTTTTTGTCTGATGCAGAATCCCAGTAGCTAGGCAGCCTCCCTCTTTTCTTTCCTTCCTTCCTTCTACCCCTTCGGTATGTAGGAAGGGAGAGACATCAATGGAAAGGCTGAAATACGCGTAGATGGACTTTCAAATGCATTTTTCCGTGAAAGAGGAAGATAAATCCCAGTTGCCACTGCACTGACTTTTTTGTTGCATTGCATGGTAAAAATGGGGTTCACTTACTCCAGCTAAATCCTTGGAGCACTGCAGAGAGTTGCTACAGTGAAGGACTTCTCGTATTTTTTTGCATCAGAGGAGCTACATTGATGTTCACCGTTTTTTTGTAAGATGGAGAACGAAATATTCACACCCCTTTTGGAGCAGTTCATGTCGAGCCCTCTTGTCACCTGGGTAAGCATTCATCTTTCCTCGCACGTTATTCATTTATTTGCTCATTGTTTGAAGATAAATGCCTTGCGGCAGAGAATGAGGTGGAGTTAGTGTCACGGTGATGATGATTATGTTTTAGGTTAAGACATTTGGACCGTTAGCTGGAGGAAATGGGACCAACCTGGAGGAATATGTGGCGCTAGTGGATGGCGTGTTTCTGAACGAAGTCATGCTGCAAATGTGAGTGTGTGCAAGTTGTGTCTTGGGCTTATTTTTTTGCTGTTGCCTTGTTGCTCTTGTATGCTTTGCTTGCTTATGAACACTCTTTTTTCCCCCATATCGGCTTCAGTAAATTTATTTTATGCTTGAAGTGGTGATGTGGTCAGTTAAGAGGAGACTCTGGAGCACGGCAGATACTCGTCACAGTTTAATGTTTGAGTGATGTATTTACAGGATGTATAGTGTAATACAGGCTGAATCATGACATGTAGAACTTACTGGAAAATTGGATGACTGTAAATAGTTACCCAGATTTCCACTGAGAAGGTTACAGTTTCGTTCTACTGGAAGTCATGTCCATAAACAAGATTTTGGATAAATTTGCTTGGCTAATAACATTCTAATACATATCTTAGTTCACGTGACATACGACTTAAGGATCATATGCGAGTCACATCATGTTGTTTACTGAGTAAATGGACCCTCCTTTGACTCCTTCTGCTCTACTTCTCGCAGTTCCAACTTAGTGTAGACAGCAGTTGTGCAGCAAAACTGATATTTTAATTGAGAGTATAGAATGTTTTCTGGCAATGAACCACAGAGGAAACATTTTCACACCATTTTTTAAATTGTTATGGAAAGCTGTGATTGATGGAAAAATTTCCTTATAAATATGGCAACTTTTTGTTAATCATAGTATTGACTGGAATGTTGCCTGCTACTGTAATGCTGGAGAGTAAGACTTTTGTCAAGTGTCTAGTCATATAATCATAAAAATGTTACCAGTGGAAAAAAATTCTCCATACCTTCTTTTCTGATATTTTAAGTCATTACAAAGAAATACATCTCTTGTTTGTATAGGTATGAAAAATTAAGCTTATGGATGGCTGGATAGATACATCAGTGGGTGAGCAGCTTGTGTTGACAGCTGTTCCTCAGGAACACTGCTCAGTGATGGGCATCCCTTTTACTCTCTTTATGGCTTTTAGTCATATTTAGCACTTTAAAAGTTTTTGCTGTTGGTATTCAGCTTGTATAAGATCTGCGTGTTACTACATACAAGTTTGAATTTGCATCCTTTTAAAACCAGTATTTGTCACGTACTTCTGTGCAACTAAAATTCCAAGTATTCACTTTTGTGATACTGAGAAACATGGAAAACTTGGTGGAATTGAACTTTCTGAGAAAAATCTTGAGTGTATTTCTGGCATATTTTAGTAAGAATTTGAAGTGATGCATTCACTGAAGCATGCTATTCTTATTTTACAGTTCATTTATTTTTTTCTTGGACTACGTATAAATTAAGTGGCTTGTCAGTTATGACCACACAATTAACATTTAAAGTTTCTATTTGGTAAAAACATTTGACAGCCAGAAGGCAAATTTAGTACTGGAAATGGAACAAGGTGATTTTGAAGAATATAGTCTTGAAATTACATTTCATCAGTAGTTTTTTGGAATACTGAGACTATAAATTGATAACTGCTGTGGGATCCATGTATGCAAAATGGAGAGCTACCGAGAGGGAACATTCCCATGCTCAAGGCACTGTGCATTGCATTTGGATTTGACTTTGTGCATCTTTGACCCCATACTGTGATTATTGTGGCTTACTTGGAAGGAGTTGTGTGCGTATGTATTAAAAAAACCAAAACAAAACACATGGGAGATGTAACTTTAAAATAAAATCATTTGGTAGTCACTACGATTTAAAACTGCCTTAAACTAGAGGTGTGTGAAAAAGGACTGGCATACAAGTAACATTCATTTTACAAATATGTAACTACATTAGAAGGTGTATTTTATTTAAAATACATTTTGGGGGGACTGAAACCTGTCATGATAGATTACTCCTCAGAATTGAAGTTTCCAGAACTGTATTGTTATTTTGGGGGGAGGTGTGTGGGGTATGTTTTGGGTTTTTTGGCAGGATTGAAAGAGGGGGGAAAAAATGTTTTGTGTTTTGCAGACAGATTCCCTCTGGTGAAGTCACTGAGGAAACCTGTGTTAACTTCTAGTCCTATTCACTTTGAATATCTACCCATTAAACATGTCTTCATTTGCAAAAACATTTAAAAGATGCAGTTCCTATTAATCATCAATATAACTTACTTTAAGTATTTTCCATTTTATTAGTATTTCTCTTTTTTTCCTTGCAGTCTTAACTACCATATGTTGAGGAAATATGGCAGAAAAATTTGTATCAGGTGGCTTCAAAAGCAAAATATTTTTCTTCAGAATGTTGGATGTTGTGTTTTGGGGGGTTTTTGTTTGTTTGTTTTTTTTTTTNTTTAATCTCTCAGTGAGTTCCTTCACATGAGAACTAGGAGCTGTGGCACTCTTAGAAGCTCTTGGGGAAGTCACCAGGAGTGCCATTGTAGTAATGTGTGGAAAGCACCACTAGACGTTGTTTTTACACGAGTTGAGTTATATGGTGCTTACTATTTACACTAGTTTTGAGATGTTTAAGACGGTTAATGCTTTGCTGTGAGAACACAGCCAGTGTGTACCTGTCAGCTAAGGACTTTGTTAGGTGGTGGTGCAGGTCGATTCCTGTGGTTGGAAAGCCATTGCAGCATTAGATGCTTTAAAGGGTGTTAAAGGCATGAACAAGTGGAGGCTGTTAGAGGTGCTGTGGTTCTGCTTTATTTATCCTTCAATACTTTATTTTTGCCAAATGTTGAAAAAAACAAATTCTGTGACCGTAAAAGTGTTAATATTGGATTAGGCATGGTTTGTGAACAGTTACACAATCAAAAAAAAGTGGTTGTGTTACTCAGAAGGTTTTTGTTCAGTTAAAAGAGTTAATCCTGACCTCTGTCAGCTGCAAGTGAGAGTTTGTTAGTATGGCGTTTGTTTCTCCTTGCACTGATCCAGACCAAATTTATTTTCAACAATTGTAATGATTCAGACAGAGGAAATAGATGTCAGCATTGGAGTAGTTTCAGGATAATGGTACTGAGGTGGTTGGATTTTATCAGCATTGAATGTATTAGTGTCTCGTACATGAGAAGGAATAATTCATTACACTCCTTGTATGTCTTTGGACTTTTTTGGATGTTTTAGTACATGTGAAAATCACACAGATTCTGCTCAGTGTCCAGTTACATCCGAAGAGCTCTTTCTTTGCTGGAGATGCTATAGGCCAATTTTATTGTTATTAAAATTTAATTTATTTTTAATTAAGGAGACTGTCAGCATTATAATATTAGCTCCTAACTTGAGAGAATGTCTCTCATTTCCTGTTTAAATTTAGGTCCAGTTCTTCAAAAGTATTCGGTTACCTACCTTCTGCTGGGATCAGTCAGTATCTGATACCTCGGGATAGAAACCCATCTGTCTTTCTAAATCAGAGCCTTTTTCTTTGTGTTCTTTGATACAGGAAGGGGTCATGCTTCTTGGATATAAATCAGAAACCAAGAGATCACTGCACTGGTGTGCTGCCATGGCAGGGAGGTGGGGGAACATACCAAGAATACTTCGTACCTTTACTGTACCTCTAGAGTAATACTGCTAACATTGTGAAGTGCTCATATACTTAGAAAATATGTTGGTATACTACTGAAATCAGTGAAAGAGTCTAACTCAGCGGGTTAGTCACCTGCTGCACATCTACAGTAAAATAATACTTAGTTGTGCTAAAGATATTTTTTCCAGAACCTAACAGCACCTTTTTTTCTTTAGCCTTAGTACTGTAACATTTATATACTCTTCTGATCCAAGAAGATCAAGGTATTCTTGCAGAAATGGAGTGTGTTTTTTATTTTTATTTCTGATAGGTCTTGTTCTCTGATACTTGTTAATTGAATTCCAGTAGAATTCTGTAAGAAATGCTGGAAGTCTTGTAGCACAAACTGTGGTCCCCAAACTGACAAGAGTCTTACTAGTTCCTTTGAATAAAAAATAGGCAGCTGCAAGTAATTACGAGATCGGGACTTTCATTACATTTAGCACCACCATTAATATTTGCTCAAGTAAGAAAGACTTGAAATTGTATTTTACTTTTAATGGTTTTATTTTACTGTGCTTTGTATTTGTGGCAACAGATTGGGTTTTTAAGGAACTACTGGACAAACTGTATGCAGAATTGGTCCCATACAGAAGCAGACTCTGAAACTGTGTTAATTTAATCCCCTGTCTGGAGAACCTGTCTGCTTTCATCACGGTATTCTGTTCATAACTTTTGTCTTAATTGACTGTATCAGTCGATACTATCCCTACCAGTTGTTCCATGCAGACATGCTGAAAACTACTGGAAAGGATGAAGTATTTTATTATTCTCCTGTTTTTCTTCCTTTTGCCGTTCTGGTTTTCACTGACTGGATCCACATCAGGCCTTTCATGCCCATAGAATTTTCCAGGCGGGCTGGCTGACTGTTTCCTTCCACCACTCTGGTGGTGTGTGCCTAGAATGTGTAGACTGCTTCATTGACTCCTTTTCTGAGCTCTTAGTCTTTAGTTGTACGCTTTTTTTTTTTCCAAGCAGTTGAGCTTGCCAGCTCATACTTCTGGCTTGCCTATATCTTTCCCTGAAAACTGGACTCCATCTCTAGTGCCTGAGCCAGCTGCCTGGCTCTGTGAAAGAGTGCAGGAACACGCACTCCAATCCAATTAACTCTTTCTTGTGAAGAAGACCAAATACCAAGAGGCAGCCAGGTTCTGGCTGGGAGGGGAAATGGAAAAAAATTGGGGGGAAAATTAAATTGGTGAGTTAGAGCACTTAGTTTAGAAAAAAAAAGTCAAATATTACTAAGTCTGCACCTTTCTCACTTTTCTTGAAGCGAATGGATTTGATTCACACTTTTTAGATGTGCTCTGTCAGGCTTCCACTGATGCAAGGTGGATGTCACTCCAGTAGTTTGAGAGTTGTTGCTCTTCAGAGTGGTTCTGCAGCAGTAGGGCCTAGATTTTTCTTAAGGAAAGCTGAATTTATAACACTTGGGTTTCCTGTAAAGAAGCAAGTTCTTTAACAAATGGTCCAGCAGGATGTGCACTCTGGTCAAGACTGGCATTTAAACCTTTTGATTACAAAAAAAGGAAAATACAGTTCTTAGGGTGTAATGATGATTAATTTTAGGTTTGAACATCTGCCTGCAGTGAGCTTTGAATTGGACAAATGAGGTGGCTGATACCTGTACTTCTGAGGCACTTGAGTTTCTGATAGCTAAAGGAGAAAAAATTGTGTGTTGAACATAAAATGCTTAAAGTGTTTGATCTTTGCTTATGTCTCTGCTTTACTAGTGTTTTTGATGCTTTTCTACGCTTTTCCACAGTTGGTGTCCACTTTCCCTCATCCTGTCTACCCTGTTTTATTTCCGTTCAGTAAACAATTCTGTGTTTCACTCTTGTTTCTCTCAGTGTTTTGAAGATTAGGAAGTAAATAATCTAATCTACCTCTGTGTATATACATCCACTTTGTTGCTCTATTCTTGATGTGCTGTCTTACCTTTCTTAGACTCTGCCTCCTTTTTTTTTTTTTTTTGGTAGTGTACTACTTATCCCATCCTTAGTCTAGGCCAGTAGCTGGGGCCAGGGAATAAACGCTGAGTTAAAAAACATTTCTTAATACATACAGAGGTCCTCTATAGCAGGTGCTCTATCTACCTGTTCCATAAATAGCAGTCTTAATTGAAAGATCTAGAATCAAACCAGCTTGTTTCAGCATTGAAAATATTCTGGTAAGAAAACAAGGTGTATTCACGATGGTTGTACAGGTTTATAGTGTTTTGCATTTCACTCACATTCTACGGGCTGTTTCAAAGCACTCTATGAAAATAATGACATAAACTTACTAATAGCTTTCCAGACATGTATTTCATGTGTTTCATTGTCAAGGAAAGGCAAGGAGGAGCGTGCTGACAACCTGTCTCCAGCTCACTTAAGGCTGTTTTGTCTGTAGCCACACGTATGCTGCGTTGGAGACTGCGGGGCGGAGATGCGGGAGGGAGGGAGAGGAGGAGGCAGAGCACAGGGCAGCACTACAGAACAGACCTGCCCTTGCCCACGGCAGAGTCAGCTTTAGCTGAAGTCACGGGGCCGTGTGGGGAATGCTGTGGGTGTGACGGAGCCAGGGAAGACACCTCCTGGTTTTGCACTAGTGGCCGTGCTGTGGGCTTTGGCCGTTGGGGGGTGATGGCCCGGTGGCTCGCGTGGGCATCGTTTGCCCTCAGCAGCACCTGGTGTGAAGGCTGGGTGAGCTTTCTGGCTCCAGTTATGGCTGGCTCTAATATTTCTGTTTGCGGGGCTGACTTTGCTCTTTACTTGCCTCTGCTTCCATACTGCCACTGTGCTGGCTCCCTGTGTTGTACGGACAGGCAATACAGCACTTGTTTTGCTCTAATTTTTATACCAGAAAGGTGTTTGCCCAAGTGGCTGAGCCGCCCTACAACCTTGCCATGTTTCTTGGTAGTATAGCAGCAGTAAATTCCAGAGTTTTAGGTTAGCTACAGATATTTTTACTGAGGCTGATCTGCTTGCATCTTTCACTGGCAAGGCTGTGTTTCTTCAGGTTTCATGACTAGTTTGGGGATCTCTACACCACAAGCCTTTGCAAAGGATCGCTGTGCTCCGATGTTTCTTCTAAAAACTAATCTAGCTAACTGATAAATTGGTTACTAAATCAAGCACGTCTTAATCCTTTGTTAAATTTGAGGAGCTTACTTCTAGATTTTCCTCATCTGTTTCTTCTGTTAAGAGGTTTGTTGGCGTTGTGTTCTTTCATATGTTCCTCTTAGTTTTGGTTCATCGTACTTTTCCTCTAAACTAATGCCAGGTTGTTGCCTTCCTTGTCTTTCATACTGTACCACTTTTCCCTATGTAGTAATTATTTAGGGATCAAGACATTTTTTTCAAAATGCTGCTTTGTTAGAGCGCATGACCTCAGTGGTCAGAGATTATTTGGTAATAACTTTGTGGGAGTCTCTGTTTGTTTTCTTTTTTTTAGAGTCCTGTATTTATGCTTTAAGATGCTCCAAAGAGGCATGGCCTCTTTGGCAGTTGTCATGAAGCAGTATTTACAAAATGCTGCCCCTCATTTCATTGGACTAATTGATGTTAAGGCATTGAATTAAAGCAGGACTACTGCTTGGCCCAAACTCAGTTGGTGTGCTTTCTTACATTGCATTTCTGGGTTGGGAAATAGTAAGGGATGAACTTCTAAGAGGCTTGTCTCGTGTTCCTGGCTCTTGAGTGGATCTTTGAATCTGTGTGGTGCGTTTAGATACGCTCAAACTTGCTTCCTTTTTCAAGAGTTACAGGAGATAAGAGTCCACTTAGGTTTATTACAGAATTTTGCCTTATTTTAAGCTGCAGGGAAATATTTGCTCTAGTTTTTGTTTGTGTGGTATCTTTGTTTTTCCTAAATTGGCCTGTGAGCAAAACATGTCTGGTGTAATTTCCCAGTAGCCTGGGAACAAACTTGTTGTATATTTAGAGTATTGTATGTGCCAGACAAGAGTAAAATACAGGTACTAGTTGATGTGTGATAGAATGTAGACAGATGTCATACTTGTTAAGTGCTGGTTTGCATCTCAGCAAGAATATGAATGTTAATGTTTTAAGATTAAAAGAAGGCATTTATTTTACAGGCCCTTGCATGTATGTTTATCTTGTAGCTTTGGGTAGTTAACGGGGTAAGGTCCTTCAGGTACTGCTCTATTTTATCTAAATCAGGAGGGGATTGATTGTACATCTGTTGATGGGCATGCAAAATTTGGAACACGTTTCAGTTAGTGTGCTGAAGCAATGCAGTTGCTCATGTGGATACATTTTTTACAAGAAACATAACCTATTTTCTTTGGCAATCCCCTTATTTCCAGGAGCTTTGCGTTTGAATTTGTCTTATTCCCTGGAATAATGTGTACAGAGGGCTCAGATCTGTCACGTGGTGGTCTAAAAACTGGTACAGACCAAGAGGAAGATGTGTCTTTTATTGTTATTAATTTACTTACAGAGGCTTTATTGTACTTCATAAAAAAGGGACTTCTAGAGTTATAGTGTTCTAACTAAAAGTATTTAATGGAAATTATGTAGCAGTCTTTTTATGACTTAAGATCTTTTTAGTCACTGAAGTCACTGTAATAATTGGGTAGCTTTGTTGTCATCTCACTAGGCTGATCTCACATCACTATTTCCTGCATTTTTTAATACTCAGTGTGCCAAGATGCTTACCTATGGTCAGGCTATTTTGCATCTGAAGTACTAACTATTTTTGAGAATGTAGAGATTCAGCAAGGTTCAAAGTAAATGAGTGAACATTTTTTCAAGTCTTCCAAGGAGAAATTATTTTTGGTAGTGCTATGATTATCAAATAAAGCAAAGCACATATTGCTGTGGTGTTGGAAACTGCTGAGGGTAGAAGAATTTGTATATACAAATTTATTATCTCTCTTTAAGAGGTTTTTTTTTTAAGCTTAAATAAAGAAGACTGCATAAATGTGTATTGCTTTAAAATCCTAGACAAGTTATTTTATCTTATTAATATTTTAAATATCTTAGCCTGTTAGCTCCACAAATGTCACTTGCTAGGGGCAGTAAGTATTTATATGCTTCTCTTCTGCACTGCTTGCTGCTTCCAATCTGTGACGACGACTTTCTGACCCTATTCTGCTTTTTATAACTGTTTCTGATGTTTGTTCCAAACTACTACCTGTATGTTTGCAGAGTGTTCTTTCCAAGGTAGATTGTAAAAACATTTTTGCACTTCAATGCCCTCTGATGTTGGGTATCAAGTCACGCTGCATCTTGTGATCCAGATCTGTGAGTGCTTACTTATGTAAAGCTGATGGCAGTGTTGTCACGGGTGTAAATGTTTGCAGTGTTCTAATGGTCAGTTACATTGAGGTGTTAATCACAAAGTCAAATAGTTTTCAGTTACTCTGTTAATTAGTATTGGACTGAATAGCTCTTAAAATTTGAGCTCATTTCAGAGGTAAAAAAACGTTGACCCTGAGAGTCACAATGCTTGAATAACCCACAATGCTTGAAGTCGAAAGCAAAACTTGGGTAGTTGTTATCCTCAGTACTTTTGTTTCTGTGGTATGGCCACCTTCTTTCTTGCTTGTCCCTTGTAGACTGTCTGCTCTTGCACCCTGTGCTGCCTCTTTGTTTTAGTTTAGTTTGTAAAGTAGTGTAGTACAAGTGCTACAGCAGTCTGATTCTACCTTTTCAAACAACATCTGCTACTAGGCCTTTTGCAATTAAAAAAACCTCAACAAACCAACCAAGTAACCAAGCCAACAAGATAACCCTTACTTATATTTGTTGAAGTAGTAAAGCATATTTGTCAGACTTTCTGGTTCTCATCTGTTTGCTCAAAAAAAGTTTTGTTTGTCAAGTTGTTTCTTCTCAGAGTTCTCGGTGATTTAATACCCAGGAGTTTATTTTGTGTGACAGGGTTAAGTGTTTTGTGATGCTCTGGATTGTGTAGATTTTCCTTTCCATCAGTGAAACTTCTTAATTTGGTGGGAGCCAGCTTACCTTTTGCTAGCTGTGGGGCAGAGGTTGCTCTGCGTTCTCATTGATGTGGGGAGCTCACCCAGGTTACTCGGGGCAGGGAGTAGTGATTTGCTATTTTGGTTCTTTAGCAGAAAGCTTGTTTTCAGCATAGAACCTTTTAGTGTGATAGGAAAGAATCTGGTAGTCAAGTTGAAACAATAGTAGTAAAGTTATTTCATACTATGTGATGCCCAAGATGGCTGTTGCTCTGTAAACTTGGAAGGTAGGGGTTTTTGCAGGGTGTTAATTCAGTGATACACGTGTGTGCTTAGTAAATGACAGGTGAACTGTTTTATTTCTTCTTGTTTTCTCTTACATTTTGCTCACCTGCATGCATCTTCCTTATTACTGTTAATGAAAAGAGAAAGGATAAAATGTAAATCTGGCTGTTCTGAACTCTGCTTTTTTTAAAAAAAACTCTGGGAGGGAGAAATTAAAGATCAGTTACCAGACCATTTTAAATATGCTATGATTTTGTCTGGCTGTTTGGACACCGATGTGTAAACCTGGGAGCGTTACAGATGTGAGGGGATGTCTCTTCATGCAGATAACAGCATTGACGGTGGGACCACCCAGCAGAGCAGTTGGTCAGAGCAGCCCTGAGGTCGTGAGGCACAGCAGGTTCATCTTGACGGGCAAGGGAGAGACAGGGTTACCCGGCACAAAGGCTTGTGGCACTGCTTCAGATACAGCTGTTCTAGCACTCTTCAGCCATGAGTAATTAGGCAGCTCTGCTGCTGTGAGTGCCAGCAAGAGAGCTTAGGCACTGTGCAGCTACCCTGTGAGTAGTTCAGCCTGGTCAGATGCTGCAAGCTGAGGCAGGGAGTAGGAAAAAGCTCCCTGCACGTGCTCAGTATCCACTCCTGTGTTTTTGGCAGTGTTCCCTGTGATCCCCATCAGCCAGTCGGTCTGTTGTAGGCCACTTGGTCATGGTTTTTTTTGAAGTAGGCATAGGGCTTCAGCCTCCTAATAGTTTATGATGTTGGACATAATCCTAGGAAATGGGGTTTTGCACAAGGGCCAAAAGGTTTTTGATGGTAGACCTACTTCCTGAAACTCACGTTAGCATGAGGCAAAACCCCTTTGATACAACTATTGAACCTCTGGCACATACAGTCAGTCTTTGCTAAGTGCACAGTTAGCAGAGTATCCTTAAATTGCAGTATTCATATGTACATTATTGTGTGGTAAAGGATATCTCAGCATTTGTAATGGTACCTTGGTGTGTTTGAGCAGATGTCTGCAGAACTGCATGGCCATTTTCACTGTGCCTTGATTGCTGCTCTAACAGTGTTGTCTCAAGGGCAGAAATACAGGCGGTTTACAAGGAAGAGGTAGATTGTGATAAAGGTGTGCAAAAAATGCAGAGGAGGAGTGATTAATGTAAATCACAACCTTTGCTTGCTTATCCCGTGTTAGGATTAGAGCATCCTTTTACTGGATCTGATAGAAGTGCACAAAGATACCAGGGTAAGCAGGAGTCCAAAGTGAACACTGGAACAACTCTAGAATGTCCATCCCTCGCGTCTTCAGCGAGGCAGGCTGTGGATCTCTGCCTGTAATAGCCATGTGTGTGGTGTGGGATGTCACCCGGCCATCAGGTCTGTCCATGTAATCGATACACTGCAGCCTCAGGGCTTGCGTGTCTTGCATGATGCTTTTCAAGAGGTGGAAGGATTTTACTGCCATCTATTTTTTCAGATAAGAACGTGCCAAGTTTTTTCTGTGCACTTCAACAGTGGATAGTCTGTGTCCCGAATTATTATTCTTCAAGGAAGTCATCCATTCAAATCCATTTCTGTCAGCACAGAAATCCTGATGAACACATGCCAGAGGTATAGAGAAGGAGTTAAGATTTATTTATCTTTTTGATATATTTATCATGGAAAATACTCTTTGGCAGCAGAAACTGGTCGTACTGATAGATGCAGGAGGGAGTTGGAAGTACGCTGTCTTGCACCAACGTTCCTAGAACGTGCATGATCCCAAGGTTCAGATAGTGACAGTACTGTACTTCAGGATCTGCCCCATTCTTTGACACTGTCACTCCTGCAGACTGACCCTTTGACTGTGGCTGATGATTTTATAACTGATGGAACAGTACACCAGTGAAGGCCAGTGCTCCTTTTGTCTCGTATGTGAAGGTGCTTCTGGTAACTTGATTGCTTCAGTGGACTGCTTAGTCTGGTGTTGCTTCAAATGTTGGAAGCAAATTGGAGATTATCTTATTCTCTAGTGAAGGTCTCAGTTTAACTTTCACAGTAAAAGGACACTGCTTTATTAAAGCACATCTTGTACTTGTTTATTATTTTCTTGCTAATAGTAAATAATGGAAATGCTGTGTTATTATTTGAAATCTGTGAAAAAGTTCTGATACCAGTAATTGTTGCAATATTCAGCAGAGAGCAAGAGTAAGCCTCAGTATTCTAATTAAAGGGACTTTGCAAGAGATAAGACTTTATTAGGCCAAAACCATTTCTACATAAAGGTGAATACTGTGCTACTGTGAGCTAAAACACAGATAGAGTAACAGTTTTTATTATCCTTTGAGATGTAGACTCGTGCAGAATCTTTTCCAAAGTGTTTGTTTCAGCATTTCACTGTACTTAACAAATACATTCAAACAATGATATATTTAAAGTTAGGGTGCGTTATAATACTAGACTTAATCATTAAGTACCATCAAGGAACAGATGGCAAGAGAGGACACAACTGGTTTGCAGTCTGCATAGATTTAAGCATGAAGCCATTAAGCTATCACATTCCCGTTTCTGATAGATTTTGGTCAATGAAAAATTAAAGACACATAATCCCTGATTATATGAGGTCTCAATCTGTAATTCATGACACTGGTAGTATTTCAAAACCACTGAAGTTCTCTCTGTAATCAGTAGTTTTAAACTAATGCATTATTGTGATAGATGCTCTTGTCTGTTTTTATTGCTATTGAAATTAATGTATCTTGTCATAAGTAGGTTGCTCTTAAATGTAAAATTGCTTAAGGGTATCTGTTACTGCTCTGCTTCCTATTGACTTCTAGATACAGATTTGCCCTATTTTGCTAGGCTATTTGCCACTGAAGCAGTTCTGCCTAATAAAAGGAGCAATTCAGAGTTCAGAGCGTGTATTGCCTTAAATATGTTTATAGTGTAACTAGTGCAGTAGCCACTAGAATATTGTTTTTAAAAAACTGGATTTAAAGCTGTTTTTATAAAAGTCTATTTCAGAACTGATCTATTTTCAAAATTATTTCATTCACATCTTTATTTCCAACCACATGTACTAGTTTATTTCACTGGTGTTGGATTCTAATCAACAGAATTGTTTAGCATTAATAAAGATTATTTATTATCAAAATGTTATTGGTCATAAAAATTAAACAATTCAACGTACAGATACTAGTAATTTATTAAAATCTGTAATAAATTAGTTGCCAAAAAATGTAAACTGCTTTAAAGATGCATGTTCTTGAAAGCAACACAGAGTTTGGCAATTTATGTTTAGAATTTTAGTTTTCTGTATGAAGAGTATTTGCACACTATATATCATTAGTTTTCCTCATTAGTTATTTCAAATGCTTGATAAGAAAATTAGTATGTCTATTCTCGTCTTTGAATCAGTCTGACAAAATACAATTATACAAAAAACAAAGGAAAATGTGTGGCTGACATCATGCTGTGTTATTTCCTCTCCGAGAGGAATGAGTTAAGACATCAGTACTTAGGAGGATGGACCATATTGACTAAATTAAGATTACCTAAAATGGTGTTTTGTGAATTAAGGAGACCACTGAGGTTTAAAGATGGAAACTTTGAGAGACTGAGGCCTGGTTATCAGTATTGGGAACGAAGGTGGGTTTATTTTCTAAAATGATGACTCTTCTGCTGGAGGACCTAATCACAACTCTTTTGGTAACAGTGCCTGGTGCAAGAAGTGATCCATCAGGTCTCTTCTTGGCTGTTTAAAACATGTTGCAAGTCAAAACTGACCGTTCAAACAGAATCTGAAAGCTAGAAAGCAGTTATTGAAGATTAGGGAAGACTGGTAAATACAAACACTGAAGAATTCTTCTACCAAGTGGCCTCTATTTTAAATGTTTACCATTTAAATGTTTCACCATGTGGGTCATTTTAGTAGGTAGTGTGTTTGTAAAGTATGGTCATTTAATGTGGTTAGGAAGATGTAAATTATCATAGTACAGAGGTGAAATCCCGTTTGCTCTGGAAGGTATTGAGAGCAGGATTTTGCTTCAGGAAAGGCTAGAAGCAATTTTTTTCCAAGTAAAAGTCATCCTAGTCATTGCTAACATGTACTGATGGAGACTGTCAAAGACAACTTACCTCCCCTCTTGGAAGAATAATGAGCCAGCATAACAATCTCTACCAAAAAAGTGTCAAAATCAAAGAAGTAAAACTTTCCTGCTAACTAGAGTGAGTTATTGAGGCTACATGTTTAATTATGTTAAAAATACTGGTAGAGATTAATAGTGTTAATACTGATATTTAAGTAACTTAATTTTATTGATCCTCAAGAGCAAGGGGTTCAACTTCTTGTTACCATAAACTGTTTTCAAGTTCTGCTGAAAAATGTTAAGGGAACTTTGAGTTTTGTGTTTCTGTTGGACCTGTCGCCGTAATCTTTTGAAAAAATTTAAGATTATTAAAATATGTTCTGTGCACCAGGTTGTCCTGAGGCTGACATTCTGATTTTAATTGTTGATACTGTGCACTGGCAAAGGACCATGTGACTGGACTGTGAGTTTTTTCAAGTGGTAAAGATACAGTTCCAGAGCACATCTGTGGCCCAAGCCTTCCCTGCAAAATTCACAGTCTCAGTAAACTGTTTCCTGCAATTCGTGGGAGAAAAAAAAAAAAAAAAGTGGAATGCTTTCAGTTTTAAGATACAGGAATGAATCATTTTGACCCAAAACAGTGTAACTTTTATCAAAAAAGAAGCCTGGAATTTCCGTAAAACGTAAGGAATGTGTGTCAGTCATTGAGTTGGTCTTGATAGATGAAGATATGTACCACATGAAAAAAAAAAAAAAAAAAAATCTGTATTTGGGGTGAGTGGGATACATGGGGTGAATTTGTGGAAGTAAAGGAATGTTGCTTTATTTTCAAAAGTAGTTGAAAGATTTGAAAAAAACATTGATATCTATCAACATTATCTTCGACACAAAACTTACACCTCAGAATTTCTCATGCTCTTTGTTAGTACACTATTGAATTTCTAAGGCTGAAGATGAAACATAAGAATGATTTGCTGTTGTACTGTTGCCAAGCGTCTGCTAAAGTGTTCTACAAGTGCTCAGATTCCGTATCTGTTAGTGCATCATTTGAGAAATGGGAATTATTTATTTTTTTACTATGAGGAGAGGTGCTGGTATTCAGAAGCAAAGTGCAGATATAAGTACAATGACACCCTACAGTTCCTGATGGTGCCCAGATGTTATGACTTCTAATTTAAAAAATTAATTTTCATATCATCAAGTAAAACTCAAGGTTCATGTGCTGCATGTTTGGTGTGTGCAAGTCCCAGTAGTGAAATAATTGTCTTGCAAAGCATGAAGATGGTGGTGGTGACGAAGGTGTGGAACTAGGCATTTGTGTCCTAAGAAATCTTGGGCTCTAATTGCCCATTTTTTTTTTCTCCTCCACACAGATAGCCTTGGCACTGATTGTATCTGTGGTTGTTCAGGAACTTGTTTCTGTGTTCATTCCCCATTTGTAGTATGGCAATAGTAACAATTTGTCTTAAGTGTGTAAAGATTTGTGTTTAGGTACCATCATGAAGCCACAGTGCTATGCAAATGTGAAAGGTTTTGTTCTTACAAGATCTAATTTTTTCTAGTACAGCTTTCAAAATAAGAAAGTGTAAAGCCTGAGCTTTTATGACACTTGTGTTTTGAATTCTTGTGGTTGCACACTAATTTTTGTGCTGATACTGAAGTAAGAGCTATTACAATATCCAGGAAACTCCAGTGCCCTCTGTTTTGAGTGCACTAAAGGGAGAGTCATCTAAAATGTATGGCTGTAGAAATGCTGCTGAAGATGATGAAAAAGCCTGGAGATAATCCGATAGTCATTAAGATTAAAGATGAAGATTAAGGGCCCAAATCGGCCTTTTGGAGATAGGAATGTAGAAATAGGAGACTTCAGCTGATCTCTGTATGCCATCAGGTCAGCAGGATTTATCCTGGATTTTCTCTTCTGATTTTAACAAATTTGAATGAATTCAGTTAGGAAAGGAGTTCAGTTCTGCACATCTGCAAAGCATAATCACTCTTAGCCCATTTAGTTCCTTTTGCAGCTACAGGTTGGCTGAATTAATAAATCCAGGTTGACATCTTAATCACATAGTTTTGGTAATATATGCTAAAATGTACTGTAATTGTTTATAGTATTTTGAAGAATGTGGTGATGGGCATTTAGGAATGAGGCAATTACCCGTGTAAGGATCTGTGTCCTAATTTTCCTAGATTTATATTCATATATATGAGAAAAAAGATGTTATGCTTACTGCTTTTCTTTTCAAAATGACTGTGCTGGAGGTGTGGGTTATATACGATCTGACTTCCTTTCCCAGAAATTTTTCTTCTACATTATTTCTATTTTCTTTCTAATATACTTCTACATTATTTCTGTCTAGTTTCTTCTACACTGTTTCATGCTTACAGGCCAGGGAATTCTGATAGCAGTAACCTGAAGAAAAGTCATAAATGTGTCTTTTGAAGTCTAACATGCTAAAACCAAAGGAAGCTGTAAAAGGCCAATAAAAGTTTGCTTAGGTAACTTAAAATGAAAAATATTTATATTTTGTCAGTGGTGACACTTGTGCAGGGAGCATGTGAAACTACTGAAGTGATAAATTGCATCAAAATAAATCATGACACCTCTGTGTTCAGTGGAGTAGAGGGAATAGCTCATGTTGGAGGGGTTGGTTGTTGACACTTGGACATTACAGTTGAGTTGAGTATCTATATAGAAACGTATGAATCACATGTGTATTGATGATCTCGTAGACTATTCTGGTGTAGTTTCTTCAGGTAAGATACGTATTTGTTCTTCATGATGCATGTTCTTTTTAGGATGTCCTTGCACAGCCTTCAGTTTGTGTCATCCCTAGTATCTGGCTGTCAGGTTGCAGGGCCTCAGTGTCCTGCTGAGGCAGTTTGTGCTGACCTCTAAGCTGCTCCGTTCCATCTCCTCCTGAGGAACCTCGCAGGAACTTGCTGTGAGAGGGATGTGCTTCTCAGTCAGCAGTGCCCAGTCTCCAGGGGCAGGGTACCTGTATGTCACCGAGTCATTGAGGGGAGGCCTGGGAGAGCCTTTGTGTGCTGCTTAGACCCCAGGTGGTTCACCTGTGGAAAAAGTCTGTGCCAGTGGGCACCTGCCCTGAAGTGTGGCTCTAATAACTGAAACAGCATCTGTACCATGCGTAGAATAGCTACTTCTCTTTCAAACAGGACTTGTACTAAAAAATTGACAAATTAGGGGTTTTTTTTGGCAGTGGTATTTCTTTTCCTTTGGTATTTGATTGTGTCCGCTACAATATTCAGGTCATTTCTGTAATATAGCAAGTTACTCTTCTTTCTGCATTTGAGTCCCGCGTATAATCCTTTGCCTGTACATGTTGTTACTGAGTTCCCTTACACTGCTGTCACACCACTTCTGTACTTTATCAGGGTTGTTCTCAATTGCCATGGTGTTCTCTGAAGGTTTTCTTGATTTTTTTTTTTAATTCCTCCCAATTTTTTGCCAATGGCAGTTCTGCTAAGTGTATTCTGTGTTCCATTGTCTAAATCATTAATGACAATGTTGAATAGAACCAGACCCAGAAGGCACCCACCCGTGTGGGAACCTCCAGTTTGACAGTGGTAGTCTCTTGTTGGAGTGCAGTCCTCCAGCCAGCTGCGCATTTATCTGATACCATTAAACAATACAAATAGTATCATTAACTATCAAAAGTTGTGTTGTGCAACTGTCTCAAGTGTCTTTGTAAAAGTTAAACTTCACATTGGCCATCCCTTCTGAATTCTCTGAGCCTTTTACAGGGTGTTGTGGGGGAGCTGCATTGGTTCTGCATTGTTTTCCTTGAAAGATCACAATGAGTGGTTGTCACGCTGTCTTGTATGTGACTAATAACGTGGTATGTTATGAGATATTGAAAAAGGGTGACTCATCTGCATTTCCTCAGATCCTTTCGACTTTGTGAAGGAAAAAGGGATTGATTTCCTATCTGAAGCCAAGATAAACCAGAGAAAAATCTGGTAGTATGTGAGAGTACATGAGAGAACCTCCAATTAATAATCCCTTTGTTGACAGATTTCAGTCATCTGTAAATAAATCTAAATTAGAGCGTGTTAGCATGATGTATTTCATATTCCTCATGTTTCTAAAAATTAAAACTTACACTCTGCTTTTGTGTCTCATGATAGTAAAATTTGTTAATGTAGCCAGACTGAATTCTGTTATTTGTAATTGTGTGCATCAGTGAGAATGATTCCTGGTGTCTGCAGTGTGTGCTGGAATATTTATGTTATAGCTGTGTTCTGCTTTCTGTATTCCCTCAGGGATGAGGCTGCTTGTGGAGAAGTGCAGAGCCACAAAACTTCTCTTCTGATACTCAGTCTCCTGTAATGGGGATGGGTGCTCCCAATTACAGACTGCATTAATAGCCAGAAAGGCTGCTAATCTGAGTAGCTGTAGCAGAGACAGATGTTTCAAGTTACTTCTTGCTGCCTTTGGCAGTCACTTCCACAGCTCCTTATGTACTTGTGGAGGGGGAAAAAAAGGGGCATGGTAACTAAAGCAAGAAATTGTTATGCTGGCACTTTAACTATATTATCTGTGTTGGATAGAATGCTTTAAGGATTCATGTCCATGTGTTTAATTTATTCTTTTTCTTCTTTTTTTTCCCCCAGTAATCCAAAGTCTGCTAATCAGAGGATAAACAAAAAAGTAAACAATGATGCATCATTAAGGATTCAAAATTTGTCTATTTTGGTGAAACAAATAAAAACTTACTATCAGGTCAGTAATTGTTTCTTACATTTTGCCTAGAATTGTTTCTAAGTATTCTTTTATAGTTATGCCTTTAAGGGTAACAAAAATAAGATTAATATTTTGAGATACTTGTAGGGATGGTTGTTTATAAATCTGGTCAAATTTTTTTATCACGCTTAATTTACAGCTGTAGTAGTAATCTGGAAACACTTGTCTGTGGTGATCTGGTTATATAACAGATATTCTGCACGTTCAATTACTCATATAGTACATTAAGCAGTATTGGTTGGTATTTTCTGAAATGAGGCAAGTTTTGTACCTATGGGAGAGATTATTACGTGTACATTTAGTCTTATCAATGTAATCTTTGTACGTAAAAGTGTTGAAATTTATTGGGTTTAGAATTAATTTGATTTTCAGTAGGAAAAAATCAGATGATAGAATCAAATGGGAAATCATAGTAAATGCAGTGACGATCTGATTTAGAGCTGTAAAACAGCCATTGAATTTTTGTGTGCTTTGTGCAATAGGTAAGAGCTGGTAGCACGCCCTCTAGATTGAGAGCCTGAACAGAGTGGTGTACACATGGACACTGCAGATAGCACCAGTGTCCCTTACAGTGCAGATAGCACCAGTGTCCCTTATAGTGCAGATAGCACCAGTGTCCCTTACAGTGTGTCTTCTAGTGCCCTTCCATGCTTCCCTGCTCCTTTCTGCCAGGAGAATCCAGATCTGGGAGTCTGATCTGCCTCTCAGCCTCATGGCAGAGCCTGTACTGACGTATGTTTTTCCTCCTGGGTACACATGTAGTATATGTTTTCAAAAACTCCCGAGTCCAGTCAAGATTGCCAACTGTCACTCGCTGCGGAGGTCAGCCAGTGTGCATCCTTCTGTGTAGCACTTGGTGTGTACTCATGCTTCACATCATCCTTCACCTGGCAGCTACCACACGTGGGTATCAGTGCTGCCCGCTAAGACCCACATGCTTTTCCATTTCCTGATGGTAGTCATTTTTGACCAGGCATTAGTGTTTCACAACTGGTGCAACAGAAGGCTCAAACACTGACAGGATTGATCTTATTTGAACACAAAGCATTCCCGGGGCAGCTTTGGCCTTAGGGTATCAGCCAGTCTTAGTGCAACACTATCAGGCAGGATTGGTTGGGTTTAGGTAACTTAGCTTTGAATGGTTCAGAATTGTGAAGGTTGCTCCAAACTTTTGTGTTAGAAATAAATAGAGCTTTTTAAAAATAATATTCTTATTCAAGAAATGTTAAAATAGGTCACCATGCCTTTAATGGTTCAAGTTTGTCCTGTGTAAGTGTAAGCTATAGAGAACTGCACACACTTTTTCTGCCCTCTTTTCCTCCCAGTCTCACGGGTTTCTAGTCCTGTGAGATGCCAGCCTCTTCTCCACAGGACACGTGAGGGAACTTGCAAACATCACAGGTCTGGCATTTTAGCAGGAGTAAAAGCATTTAGTAGCCTAACTGGAATGCTTGTTGAGATTTAAAATTGCTTTTTGAGTGTGTTGGTGTTCACTCAGGTACGCCCACGTGGATGCAGGGAGGTTCATGCATTGTGATAGCTCCTTGGGTTTGGAGAGAAGTGTTAAAGAATGGACCGAAGTCCTTGTTTCTGCTCAGTCTTGGTGCAGCTGGTGTTTCCCACAGCCTGTGCAGGGGTTAGCAAGGCAGCTTAGCAAACTCGGTTTCAAGGAGGGCTCAGTTTAGTTGCTGGCCCCTGTGAAATGACCCAAGGCAGAAGAGCCAATGCCTGATGGATGCCTTGGAATCCATCTGAGAGGCCTCTCGAGCCTGGGGTGCGCCTGGCAGAGCAGGGAGCCCTCACCCCTCAGTGCTTCAGGCGGAGCTCTGCACAGGCAGCAGCCTTCCTGCACGTCCTCAACAGGATGCCCGTGAGCCAGGAGTAAGGCAACGTGGAAAATAATCAGTGTATTTAATTAACCTCTGGAATATTACAGTAGGAATCAGTGACAGATACTGGGATTTTTAATTTCTAGCCTTATGTTACCCTAACTCTTAAAACTTTTTATTGTGAACTTGTCCACGCTAGTTTACTCCACATGTTTTCACAACATGGGTGGAAAAAAATGTCTCAATTTAGCAAATAATTGCATCAGTGTTGTATATATACTGGTCAAAAAACCTGCACTGATAGACTATCACATTCAAAATTAGAAAGTTACGTTAAATTATACAAGTGTTTTGCTTCCTGTGTCATCTTTGCTCTTCTCTGCAATTACAATTGCATCTTTTTTTCTAGTGAAGCTACTTAACTTCCTTACAGCATCACCAAGCTCTTACTAGGTCTCAAAACAGTCTTTTGAGCCTACACATTTCCTGGCAGCATAAGAGTGTGGAATTATTCTCAGCAGCTGATTCAGGAGAACTGATCCCCCTATAAGTTTTGGTGGGCTTGGGAGGTTTGAATACAGTGAGCTTCCATGACTCTCGTGGGTGCTCTGTCAGCCTCATTTCACAGATGATGTCAGAGTCTTCAATAAAGTAAAGCTAATGAACTCTAAAAGTTTGTGCAAGCAAGGCAGAATTTTGTAAACAGGCTTAGTTTATTTTTGCAGGTTAAACAACAGTTGAAGCAAGTCTGTGAATTTTGGGACACACAGGTTCCAATTTCAGGTTTTTAATAGAAGCAGTCATTTCAAAACCAAACACAAACTGAGAGCAGTTACACCAGGCTTGCTGATGAAGTTAACACTGTGTGACAGATAAGGTGTTAGACATTGAAGCAAGATAGAGGTGTTGTAGGAAAAGAGGTGCTAATGTCATTAGTCCATAGAGGACACATTTTTACCCCTGCTTGTGGTCTGCTTCACAGTAAGAAAAGCCTTAGAATAGCATCATGGAATTATTTGAGCTATTACAAAAAAAAACAAACAACAAAAAAACTTCCAAGCCCCCACTCTTAAAAGTATATGATTTTCTTTTGTAGTAGCTATAAATACTCATTGAATTCCTCATATTTTATCTGTTCTTTATTAATTTAAAACTTCCTGTAGTGCACTTTGTATCTTTTTTTAATTTGAAAATTGTCTTTAGACTCAGAAGTACAAAGAGTCATGATAGGTTGAAATCCATGATGTTTGAGTACGTCAAAACTTTTCTCCCTCCTAACTGGTCTTAGGCATGTGCAATGAGAGTACACATTTTTCAGTCTAGTATTAATTCAGATACAATGTTTTCCTGTCTTCTATTAACTGGTGAGAGGTATAGCTACAGCTAATAATTTCTACAGGTATTTTTCAAGAATGCTGTCATTTTTCAAGTGTGACATCAAATGGGTTGATTTATGTTAGGTTTTTAGCTTACAGTATGACCCATAATTTGTGTCTTTTGGATGTAAAGTGGTCATGGCTCTGGAATATGTTTCTTTGGAGTATGAACATTTTATGTATTAATGAATCACTGTGGAAAAACAAAAGCATGACTCCAGAGCTGCTGATAGGATGGCATCTGCTGTGAATAAACATCTGGGAACAGGAGGAAGACTATTCTGCTTCGGAAGAATTAGGCTCTGTCTAGACTGGGGATTTGACCCGATTACAGCCATTACTGGCGACAGAAACTGGCCATTGATACAATCTATAGAGTAGATGGGCAAAGCTGCTGCTTGAGCGCGGGCGACTTAGGAGCTAAAACTCCTCCTGATCATGCAAATAGGATTTTGTACCTTTATGTTCAGGATTGTCCCAGGATAACTGCAGGGAAAGAACTGTAACACTCACATCCCCATTTGGACGAGGCCACTGAGACCTGAAATAGAGGATGTTGATCTTTTGTAGTATAAATGCAACCTAGAGCCAGGAAAATAAACATCTATCAGTAGGCTGGTCAGAGAAATGTCAACACTAATCATTGAAAGGAGTTTTGCTGTGTTCTGAAGCACAGAATCTAGTTGGTTTAAGATCCACAAGTCAGCTCATTCCCACAAGAGGATTTTACTGTGTTGAGGTGGTCTTGCAAACCCATAGAACAAGGCTTTTGTAGAAGTAATTCATACTTGCAAGGGGTTTCTTTTAGAGTCCAAATAGTAAAGTATCGAATATGTATGTATGAAGACATGAAAAGTGTTAAACTACTTATATGATCTTAATTTCTCTTTAGTGGTGGTTACTATTGGATGTTTGCTATCGTTCAATACATGTATATATGATTTAAGTAATATTTTAATTAATTTTTATAGGAGAATTTGCAGCAGTTGATCATGATGTCTTTGCCAAATGTATTAATAATTGGCAAAAATCCTTTTTCTGGTAAGTTTATTTTTAATAAACCTAATTTAAATTTTTTAGTTTAATTTTAAAATTGATAACGGTATAATAATTTCGGATATTTCACTGGTAATACAGTTCTTATAGGATTAAGCCTTTCAACAGAAGATTGTGTAAATACTTTCAGCAAATAAGTGGTTTTATAATGATGAGTAACAATTTCTTTGTTCACACCAAAGGTCCACACTTAACAAAAATGTGTTCTGTCCAAAGCTCAGCACTGGCTGTCCTTAGGATTTATACTGAAACGAGGTGCATTCCCAGCAACCAGTGAGCCCCTGATATGACAAAGTATAAGTTTCATGTGTTCCCAGCTACTACACTTTCAACTTCCTTTACCTAATCCTCTCCTGAGAAAATTGGCAGTTCAATGCATCTCACTTGATCCAGCTCCGAATTCTTGTTTTTCATTCCCCAAAAATCTCCTGCTTCTCTTACATCATTACCTGAGAAATATTGCAATTACCTTTTGCTTTCTCCCCTGAACTGACACTGTCTTCTCCATGCTCCCACCTTCTCTGCTTCCAGCTCTGAAAGTTGAAATTTTCAGACCAAGAAAATTAGCCTGTATGGACCCAGCTGACTATCCACAGCCACTTGGGAATCTCTGCACCATGCTCTCAATTCCAGAAGCACGGAGCAGACACACCTGGCCTGCATGGAGCCACTATGGATTGGGCAGAATTTATTTACTTGGGTCTAATGTGTCCCAGGTGTTCTACTTCTGATGTACTAGCACCTCAGCAGAGAGGTTAGGAACTACTCTAACAGGCTGTGTAGCTTCCCCTGGCTTTTTTTATTTATTTAAGATGTCTTATATGCCATGCTTCTGTGTACGTGAGACAAGATCTTTCTCATGAGCAAGAAGAACCATCTGTGTTACCTCACTTTTCAATTTCAGGGTTCATAATGTTGATACTTTCCACATCCCATCTGCATATATCCCATTTATGTAGGTATCTTGATTTAATTTTTTTGATTTTTACTTTCTGCTTTTGAATATTGCTGCTTTTGCTTCTGAGGTCACAGCCTTTTAAGTTTCTTGTGTAGATGCTGTATTCCATCGTATGCACCCAGAAGTGTGAATGTGGTCTCTTCTTTTCCAAAAGAACAGAATGCATCATGCTTTTATATTTTGATTCCAGACTTTCTTCAGGTTTTTGGAAATCCATGGATTTGCCTAGGGACTAGATTTAGTTGAAAAACAGATTAAAAAAAAAAAGGTCACAGTATTGTTTTTGTAGTAACAATTTTTTATTCTTGTTAACATATTGTGACAAAAAACATCTTAACAATGTTGTGTAGTTTAAGATGAAATTTTATTTAAAATGCACTATAAAAGCCCACAAAGATAATTTAATATTCGGTTGTGTACATAAAAAAACGATGCTTTAGTCATTAATAAGAAAGCTTCTTGCTGTTTTGGGACCTCAGCAAGGTCTATACAGCTTTTGTGGTTTGGCAACTGGAACCTCTGGTGGTGTATGTGTTGCTGTCCTCGGGGGACATTACTGGATTTGTGAGAAAATATGGACTTCGCTCTAGCATAGCCCACATACTAAAAATATTGGTTATGTATGGACAATATTCTTGAAGATGTTTCAGATCCCTGCTTGAGTTCATCCTGGAGTTTGATCTAATTCAGAAGATAGACCTGTTCTTCGGGGTTCCTTCGAGAACTTTTCCCCTTTGAAAGTTAAACCAGCTCTTGCTGTGGTAACTTGAATAGGATCCCATCCCTGTAGGGATATTAAAGCTATTTTTTCTCTGGTGGGCAAGTGTAGCGAAATCAAACTTCAGTGACCTTTTGAGAGACTTGCTGTATTAATCTGACTACATCAAAGCACATCTCCATAGTAAAAGTCAGTTCTCTGACAGTGGTTAGGATTTGAGCTAGTGAAGCTTAGGCTGTAGCTGTGGTTTTTCTTAGGAATATTCCCCAGTTTTTCCCCTTTGCACTTAGGGAATGATGAGCAGGGAAATACCAGAAGACAAATTGCAGAAGGCAAGGTCAGATAAGATTTCAGGAAGAGAAACATGTTTGTATCAGAGGCAGTTGGCTAATCAAGGAGAATGTAGATAGAATGTTGGTAAAAAGAGGTCATTGGAGACTTTATCAAGTAACATTTCAGTTGAGCTAATTGGCAGGAAGCCAGTTTGAGAAGAAAAGTGGAGGAGAAGAGCTACAGGCTGTGATTGTAAATGTTGACTTAAATTACAGAGGAAAAGCAGAAAGGAGATAATAGAGGCAAATGCTTTTTAATGGGGGAAGAGGAAAGATTAAACCCAGTTAATATTTCTGAGGGAGCAAACCAGAGGAGGATGGAAGGCTACAGAGGATATAAAATCAGGGATAAGAGTGAGTGCAGCGAAGATCAAAGGATAGGATAGAGTAGGGACAAAGTTCAAGCAGCGAGTTGGACGGTGTAGAAAAGAATGATCTATTTCTGTATTTGTGATGCAGAAAAAGTGAGAAAAACATACACGATGATTGGTAGCTGCGGGAAGCTGGGGTTGTTCAGTGTTTTGCTGAGATCCTTCAGGGAATGTAGGGGAGAGACATGGAAACGATATTCAGGTAGGCTTTTAAAAGCCAGCCTAGAGGTGCTGAAGCAGTGTGCTGTTTTTAAAAAAACAAACAAAACCCCCAAAAATCCATGATGAATTTATTGGGTTAAGTGAATGCAGGATGTGAGATGTTGGCATGGATTCCTTCTGTTAGAATATTCTGGTTAACCTTTATTGATTAAGACAGGCAGCCAGGTTGAATTCCCCTTCTTTAGTTGAAGTAGCGTGCTTCTGGTGAAACGTGTCCATTGATGTTTTCTGTTTCTATGTAAAAGACTTAACAACTCAAGTCTTTGGGATGCAAGAAGTCTGTATAAATGATTAAAGAACTCCCATTTGAGTTCATGTTCTTAGTAACGTATCTCCTTGACAAACCTTTTCTGAAAAATTTAAACATTACATGTTCACTGGGATTATATGTATCTCCCTCTAATAGGAGCAGGTTGAGTCAATGTTGAAAAAAGGTTCTCTAATAAATATTATAATGCACAGATAATTTCTGAAGCCATGAGGAAGGTGGAGAAGCTTAGCGTGTCTTTCATCTCTGCTTTATGGCAGGAGCTTGACTCTACTGAAAGCTAGTCAAAATCGTTAAGAGTTCTGGATCATTTTACGATTTTCTTGATTTCTTTTTAATTTTCGGTTTTGTTCATATCTGTAATTTTTTGAGAAGGATTTTACATTTGCTTCCCTTAAAAAAATACTGTAGTAGATCAAATGAAAGAACAATTTCTCAAGTGCTTCTAAGTGTATGGTTACATCTTTGTTATGTGGGGGTTCATCCAAAATAGACTTAGTTGCCTGACGTAGAAGACGATGGTAAACTGCCTTTTCGGAAGGAAAGTTCTGATCGAGTTTTCTTTTGGATGCTTATAACTGTCTCATGATCATTGGAGATGGTCTGTGGTTACCAACAGAGTGCTTGGAAAAAAGGGACTTGAGTAACTTAGGTCAGATTCCAAATGACTGTGTGTTCTTCAGTACACACGAGGCATCCACTGTGTGCTGCTGGGACCGAGAGTCAGTCTCGCTGTCGGTAGTAGGTACCCAGCTGTGTGGCAGAGTACAGTTTTGCAGAATAAAGGTCAGATTTCTAGCCAGACCCAACATTATTATGTTTGACAGCATAGCTTTTGTCTGGTTAGCTAACAATGAAATAAACTCTTGGCTGAAATCCAGAGTATATTAGAAAGGATGCTATTAGGACCCGCTTATTCCTAGATAGCCCAATGGATGGTGTTTTCTGTTTCAGTAGAGCAAGACAATACATGACCATATAGAATTTAATTCCAACTGGCCTAAGATGTTTTGCCATCCTTAAAGCATTTGCTTTATGGCATTTATATTCTAGGTATAGCATATATTTAGTAGCAAGACAAGGACATTTTGAATGTAAAAAGTAAGAAACATCTTTACTAATCTGTAAACAGAGTAATTTAAGCTTCTTTAGGAGGTTAAGATGCTTAAGGCCAGATTTAGAAATACATTTTGATTTTTAGATGTGCAGAAGAGTATCTTAATATAGCTTTATAAAGTCATTTAAATCAACGTGTCATCTAACTCTTATAGCTTGGGGGTGGCAAATAATTTAAGCCCTTCTGTACCTGTCTCGAGACACCTGAGATTACATCTGTCAACTTGGTTGTAGGTCTCCAAAGCACTTCTGAAAATGTCAGTCGGAAGTTTTGCTTTATGAAGGCCTGAAATGATGTGTTTTTTTTCATTTGAAACTCTTAGGGATGTTAAGCTATTTGTTAACACTGAAAGTTGGCCATTAAATGGTGAAGAGGGCTAAGTGGAAAGCTGGGAAGATGGCGTTTGCTTCATCTTTTTTGCTTTCTAAACTAGGTTAACATAAATTTTATGAAATAATGAGAAAACCTGATGTTCTCTGAGGGGTAGGGGAAGAAGCTCAAATTACCATTTTGCACCGACCATTTTTTTTGTTCTTGTTTTCTTCTTAGAGCCAGGTACTGAAGAAATAAAAAAACTCCTCCTGCTTTTACTGGGTTGTGCAGTTCAGGTAAGTTTAATTATGTTTATATCTGTATGAAATGGTTTAAGTGTTACTGATCTCTTTTCTTACTGTTTTAATACCTGAGGTGGTAGATGACTTTGACCTTCTCTCTTCTAGTGGTGCTATTGCATTCCTTGGAAGTCTGGCTATTCTTACAGTTAAAATGGCTACAACTGTGCATCTCTTACATTTTATTGTACAAATATGGCAAACTGCATGAAGGATTTCTAGTAGTTCATTATTTGCAGTATTGGTATTTTACCTGATACTGTAAAGAAAGGAAGAAAATGGTCAAGTACTGAAGAATTATCTTACTGAAACTGCTTCACGTATCCAATAAACGTGTTTGGACTGCTGTTTTTATTAGGAAAGTTTGTACCCTTCAGCTAATTAAACTGAAAAAATAGAACCAGTTATATGTTCGTAACAACTTAAACAACCTGAGTACTAGAGGAGGGCGCTGAAAAAGTGCTTGTGAAACCCACTGTCATAAAATCTTAATAAATAGCTATTTTAAGAAACCTCTTCCTTGCCCTATTTCAATACCATTATTTTCTTTATCATTTTATTAGTGTTGAAAGTTGTAATTACTGTAACATGGCATAAACCAAGTATATATTGGTCCGCAAAGTTATTAGATAATAATTTAGTAATGTGATCATTGTAATGTCAGCTTTATCATTTTTAGGTTTCAGAAATACAAAGAAAGAATGAAAATACTTGTCATTTTATATATATATATAAATGTGTATAAACCAGATGTCTTTATTTTTAGTGTCAGAAAAAAGAAGAATTTATTGAAAGAATACAAAGTCTGGATTTTGACACTAGAGCAGCTGTTGCAGCCCATATTCAAGAGGTAGATTGGGGGTTTTTGTGCTTTAAACTTTCCTAGAGGTGGAGCGCTGTGTTGTAAGGACGTTAACTATGTTGGTTCAAAAGCAAGTAAATCCAATCTGTGATTTATTTATCTAGTGTTTTTAGCAAGCAGAAAATGCCTTTATTTTTGAACTTGATTCCCAAAAAGATTTCATGATTGAGCTCCTTTGGATTACAGTGTTAAAGCAGTACCAAGGAGCAAGTTTGTTGCTCCAAGAATTTCTGGAATTACAGCAAATTTAGTTTAGTAGAACTTTCATATGTAGATTTATTTATAAAATATAATTCAGATGACCTGTATGTGATATGTAATACATATTATGTCATACTCACCTTTTGCTTTGTATTTTGCCCAAGGTGCAAGGTAGTACTTTCAGGTAGACAAGAACCTATTCCATTACATACAATTTAGTCTATTTTAAATGTTTTTTTCATAACTTGTCTAGAGAATTTCACCCATAGAGTTTCTGCTTTGTTTTCTTTATGCTTCCTTTCTACTCTTGCAGTTTAAAGAGGATGTTTCTTCTCTTCCATTTCATTCTGTGTAGGTAACTCATAATCAGGAAAATGTGTTTGATCTGCAGTGGATGGATGTTATTGTATTGACACAAGAATATGTTGAACCTCTCTTGAAAAATATGGCATTACATTTGAAAAGACTTATAGATGAAAGAGATGAGCACTCAGAGGTATGGATGTGGTTTGTTGCTTAAGAGAAATACAAGAAATTTTTTTTAAGATGCTACAGCTTACCATTTTTATAACTAATAGTTGAATGTGTGTTCTGTTAGCATATTTAAGCAAGGATTCCTTACTGCCAGAAAGTTGTTTCAGGTAGTTACAGTGCGCACACTAGTTGTTGAATACTGGGACAAACTAGAGGAGTTAGTAATAGATGATCTCCTGCACGTAACCAGAATCTGAAACAACTTCAAATAACATTCACCTGTAGTTGAAAACAGACAGTCCAGAGCTGTATCAGCTCTCCTGCCAGGAATGGGTGCCCTGTCAGCTGGCAGGCTAGTTGCTGGAAGATGCCTGTTAGAGTACTACATCCTATTGGACAGGTTTGAGTGAACTGGAGCAGAATCCATACTAGGAGAGCAAGTTGTACAAGCTTACTGCAAGGCACAATCGTTGTACTCTGTAAGAATCAAGAAACAGACATGTATTTAATAAAAATTGAAAGTTACAAATCATTTTGGTGCTTTCAGATTTGCCCCTTGGTAGAATTATGCATATGTTAATGTTGCAATTATTCCAAATATTCCCTTGACAATTACCACCTGTCTTTCCAGTTCACAACTTTAATAAGAATAAAACAGAAAATAGCCATGAGGGGAGAGGATGCATGGTAATGCTTTTTTATAATGCAAAGGAAAAGTAACTTCAAAATACAAGAGCTAATCATATCAGGATAACACCTTTATTTATATGATGAATTAGGAATATTCCTATAGGTCAGGTGCTTTATTCAATTGAGGAGGATGCTGCTGCTCACTGAAGAACACCAGTTTCTTTAGAGATATATATTTATCCTCATGTTCAATGAATTCATGCCCTTTCATTACTCAATCCATTCTGAGCACCAATGATTTTGTGGACAAAAAAGTCTAAATCGGACTAATTTAAGAACAGTGAAGTGGTGCTGTTAAATAGCTGCAACTATTTATTTGCTTTAGGTATAGGGGTGTATGTGGGGCTTCTCACTTCTTTTATGGCAAAACTTTTCCATAATTCTTGCTTCATTTCAGTCTTTAAGGCAGTAAACAATACTAGTTTCTGACATAAATGGCTCTGAATGCAATTCTATAGTTTTTTTTCCTCTGTCTCTCATTTTTCTTTTTTTTTTTTAATTTCTTAGACTATCATAGAACTCTCAGAAGAACGGGACTGTCTCCGTTTCCTACCTCACGCATCGGCAGCACAATCACCTTGTGGCTCTCCTGGCATGAAGCGCACAGAAAGCAGACAGCACCTGTCAGTAGAGCTAGCAGATGCCAAAGCAAAGATAAGAAGGCTTAGGCAAGAGCTGTGAGTACACGTAGATTGCAGAAGTGTGTTGGGAATTTGAAAATGTTGTTGATGTTGCACAATAGTAGTATTCTCTAGACAAATTCTTCGTTCTTTCAAATGTTAAAGTGCAGTTGTAAATGCTTTTTTTTAGCTATTGCTCTGCAGGAAGTGTATTTTTATCATGTAAGCCTGGTTGTGGATGAGTGGGACAAATGCAACTTTTCATCTGTGTCTTAATTTGTATTATGAATTATATTGATGGTTTAAGGATAAACATGCTGAAATCATTGAACTAGTGCTGTGGTAATTTTATATCTTTTGTACTGTGAACTTTCTGAAAAACTAACTACATTTGGGCAATCTCTTGAGCATGTTACAATACATAACGGGCTCTTGGCTCTACATAAATTATCTTTTAGAAATATAGCTAATCTAATGCAGCACTGCCTTTTTTTTTTTTTACATATTGTGTCCATATTGTTGTTTCAGAGACAAGTCCTTTGTGCTTCCTTTATTGTTCGTTATCATTAATGAATGTCTGATTATAATTTTAATATATCTGTATTCATATATTTCTAAGAGAATAGCTTGAAAAGAAAATGATGCAAACCAAACTCTACTAAATCTCTTGACCCACTGCAAACATGAATGCAGTGAAAGACACTTTGAGTTTGCTGGCAGGGGGTGGTTATTTATGTCTAAGGAATAATGTAATTTGTAAAAGGAGTAAATTTTAACAGCGTGGGTCAGTCACAGTTTCTTACAGTTTCTAATTTGCTGCCTTCAGCCAGTTAAGGGAGTGTTGTCATCTCCCCCAGGTGCTGACCTCTTAGCTCAGGAGTATATTCCCCTTCTCCCCTCATTCAAGTACTGTGAAAACTCAGTCTCATTGTAACAAAGATATTTATTCCTTTAGTTTTCCGTATTCTAATGAAAAACTTTTTTATCCCTTCTATTTTATTGAGAAAACAGATTCAGTATCATTGGGTACTTTGACTTCATAGTCTAGGAACAAATCTGAGCAGCATTGAAGAGTTATTTAAAGAGAAGAACAATAATAGTCCAGTGGAGAACCTGTTTCTCCCTACAGCAACGTGTAATGTTGTTTAGCAGAGTGAAGTATATGTGGTCCTAATTTAAAATACAAATGTTTAAATCTGAGGAGATTCAATATGTAACTTGCCTGTAGGTTAGAAGCAGACTTTTTTAATCCAGCATATTCCGTGGAGAGAGGAGATGGGTAAAATTAAATTTCAAGTTGAAGGTAGCATAAGTCACAGTTACCAGCTTGCTGGTCTGCTCTTATCAGAGTTTGTTGATCAGATCATCTCTGGCTGGCTGGATTAAGTATCTGGTTGATTTACTCAGAGCATCCCCTTCCCCCACTACATCTTGGTCTCCATGAAGAATAGAGGACAAAAAGATATGGCTCTTTTTTTCTGATGTCTGTATTATTATGTGTCTGCTGAAATGAGCCCGCCCAGGATATTCTATAAACAGCTGCACCAAGAAAATTAGTGAAAAAATTGCTGTTATTAGTGTGATTGACAGTTAATAGATAGCCTAAACAGTGAACACTGGTATGTTCTGTATAATTTAGTACAATCCCCTCTAGTCTGTAGCTGAAGCATGCAATTAGGGCAACAGTGATGGCTCGGAACATTTCACATTTTGCACTCTATTTAAATTCAATTCGTAAATAAATTTCCTTTACGCGCAGCAGTATATTTAAAATACTAGACTTGGATAAATTAACTGCTGTCTGTCGCATTTGGTATTAAGTGCTGCATGTATTTGATAAATTTAAAATTAGATTGATTCCAGGGTTGAAAATAGTCTGCTTAAAAATTATTTATAATCTGGTTTTGGCAATGAACCCTCATACCTGGTTTCATATGCGCTGCAGCTAATATAATTTCATACAAAAGGTCTGTCAAGATTTTTTTTCCATTGGATGCAAAACAGCGATTTGAGTCTTGTAATAAGAAACTCCAGAACTGCAAATTGCACATCTAGTTTTCTATTTTAAGTGCAGTGTGTTTCTATGTACAACAATAGTATAGGAATATGAATGTTAATAGAAAAGTTACAATAATCTAACATCATGCAGAAGACATATGTATTTCTGTATGGTTTCTGCACCCCCGTGTAGAGGGAGAGCTTTGATATCTGCTGTGGACAGTGATGTTGCAGTGAGCTGTACATAGATGGATCCTTGTATGCTTGTAGGCTGTCAACAACCTTTCTGAAATGATGTAGGGTTGCAGAAAGGTACTTGTGAGATGGGCTCATTTTTAAAAGCAACTGTTCTAGATTTGTTTAAAACAAATATATTTTTTCTTAGTATGATTAGATTGTATTATACATATCAGTCCATTAAATTACCTTATTTCCTCCTTTTTTTACTTCTGTTTTGTTTCATACTTCTGTTCCAAAATATTAAGTTATATAGTAACATGTTTGAATATGCAGTATATCTTTTAGGGGCATATAATAGTGGATACAGTGGGTTTTGTTTATTCTAGGTGCAACTGAAATTTGAACATGAGGTGTTCTGTGTCTTGGAGAGAATTAAATGTTTCCCTTGCGCTTCCTTATTGTTTAACAAACTCCTTTTCTGAGCTCTGAGTGTGTTAGCTGGAAGTTAAGAATGAGTCCTGTAAGAATTGTAGTATTCTATGTCAAATTGTTTTTATTATAAATTTCTGAATAGACTAAAGCAGACACTGTGTTGGTTCCATAAAATTAAAATTCATTATGCATTTCACAAAATTGTTAAGGTTAGTAAGCGGTATCTTCTTTTAATGAGTAAAGGTATCTGAAAACCTTATTTCTTCTCTGTAAGAAAAAGAAAAATTACAAAAACATGAAAGTGCTTTTAAAATTGGCTTTACCTGATCTGTGACAGGATGCATCAGCAGTCATTGTCTGGAAAATCTTTGGACCTTTTCAATGTATATTTTGAAATTATTCTACCTTTGCTTTTGGACGTGAATCTCCTGGTACACATTCATGTCTACATTCTGGGTTTTTTTACCAAAGAAATCCCTTATCCCAAAAAAGTCCCTTATCACACCCTAATGTTTTCTGCCCCACATAAGTAGGAAGCCTTAGTGTACAAGAATTAAGGACTGCAAAAAATCTAGCCCAATTTAAAAGATGAGATATAGACTGTAGCCTCAAGAATATCTGAAGCATAATGACATACCTAGGTTTTGCACTCTGCTGTCCCTGAAAGTCTGGATTCAATGAGAGAAGTTTCATGAATCTCAGTATTTTGTTCTCAAACCAGATAATTATCAAGCTTTGTAGTCATGTTTTGGTTTTGTGTTTCTCTTCTAAGTGAGGAAAAGACTGAGCAGTTACTTGACTGTAAACAAGAACTTGAACAGATGGAAGGTGAACTGAAGAGACTTCAGCAAGAGGTATTTGTTTTGTAAATCTATTGTTCTAAATAAAGTTGCCACCACCAGAACAATCCACACACTCAACTCTGCCTTTTTTTTTTGTATTAGGAAGTATGTTTTCATGCATTTTTTTATTTTGCACTCTGAACACAATCTTGTCTAATTTATTCCTTTTTTTTGGTCTAGTGTGCTGGAAGAATATTCTGAGTTGAGTTGGTATCTCTTCTCAAATTTTGTTTCCACATCGAAACAGTTTACCACCAAAATATCCTGTGAATGTACATGTGCTGAATATTTTTCAAAACCAATGCACTTGAATTTTGTCTGGTTTTCTTCTACACGTTGAGTCTGTGTGTTGATAATGAGGAAGAATATCTGATTCATTTATTGTTAGGAATAAGTGTATAAAATTATTTGGGGTCATTTGAGATGATCTGTAAAAGAAATGTTTTGTTCTGAAATGTACACATGTGTGCATACCTCTCCTTGAAAAAGGCCAATGCAGTTTTCTTGGAAATACATCATCTGGACTGAGCCTCTAAATTATTTTTTTTCTTTACATTTCTCAGAATTAACTTATATCCCTCTACAGTACCCCAATTTAAATAATGAAGCAGCTGTGTTATCCTTCTGCGTGTACTGTCCAGTATTCTTGCCTTTAATTTCTGTGTTTTCATGTTTTCTAGAATATGAATTTACTCTCAGATGCCCGTTCTGCCAGAGTGTACAGAGATGAATTAGATGCTCTTCGTGAGAAGGCGATTCGAGTCGACAAGCTTGAAAGTGAAGTCAGCCGGTATAAAGAGAGGCTGCATGATATTGAATTCTACAAAGCTAGAGTGGAGGTATATTAAGGAAAAAAAAAAATACCCAATAACGATGGATTTTTGTTTGCTGTGGCTTTTTCAGAGTTATTTTGGTGACTTAAACATTAGGACATGAAAACAGTGTCAGAGCTTCTTGCTCTGGGATATATGATAGTCTTTTGTGATAAATGACAGTTTTTATGTAAGAGTCCTTGTTTCTAATGGCATGCAGTTGCACTGGAAGTCAGCAGTGTTCACCGTAGCTCTAAGCTAGTAAGATCAGTAGGAGCCTGTGTGCAGGATATATGCTATGTAATGAGAAATCCAGGGAGGAATTAATTAAAAATATGCTATACACGTAATAATTTCTTTCTCCTCTTGCGCATCTCCAAAGAGAAGGTAATTTTGTAAGTAGAGTGTGGAGGAAATAGTGGCTATACACATAAATGAGTATAGGGTGACACCATGCCATGGATAAAATACACTTTAAAAAGATGCCCTGTCACCAGGCAAGAGAGCATCACAGTTGGGTCATGAATTAGAAGTTTAAGAAACAGGTCACCAACATGTGGGATGTTACTAGGCCATCCCTCTGTCTGTAAATGGCAAATTTGTGGGGCAAATACCCAGGTGGCAGAATTTGTGAAAGAAACAATTACTTGTGGGGGTTAGAACTAATGAAAGTTTAAAGAAATTTTGAAGGTGGTCACTAAGAACAAAAGACTGCTAGGAAGGCAGGGAGAAGGCAAAAGGAATGCTTGTTGGAAAAAATATTATGTTGCCTAGGTGTAGTTGTTACAATCCTGGCATGAAGCCCTTTCTTTTGAGTAAAAATGACCAAAAAGCAAAACCAAGATATTAGGCTAAACTGTTACATGTAATATTTTTATGTAACTTTTTCATTTAATGTGGCCTCTGGGATTCCCAGGCCTGGATGGGATCTCAGGAGCTCGTTCAGTCCTTCTGCTTGAAGCGTGGTGTTTTTGATGTACCCACACCACTCCAAGTGACTGCTTGGCATTAATCCGTGCTGTAGGACCTGACTGATGAAGTCTCTGCAGCGTTCCATAGCAGCCTTTTTTTTTCTCTGAAGACTGATGTCTCATGTGTTGTCTCTTCTAGCTCTTTGTGCTTTGCAGCCCCACAGCATTCTGCCTTTGGAGGTGTTTTTTCTGTTCTCTGGGTTCTGTCTTAATTCAAATCTTTCTTAAAATTGAGTCCCTAAAGCTGGATCTCACGCTCTCATTTTGGCTCCACCAGTTCTGAATACAGTGGAAAGATGACTTTTCTATATACCTTCTCCTATAGTAACTCCTAAGCAACATCTCAACATTGTGATCTGTGGTAACCTCCCGATTTTCTTCCCACTGAACCACTGCCTAGACATGATGGAATATCCCCAATATTCTACTTAGTGCAGCTGAAAAAGGTCATAATACTAATGACCAGTGGTGTAGCATCCTCTGGAAAGAGACTTCTTTCTCTGAGTGTTTAAAACTTAAAACCTGTTAATGAATGTATACTTCCTATGTCACAGCAGAAAAGAACTACTTCTGGTAGAAGTTACTGTTGATGAGAGAGGAAAAGCTGCAAGGCAGAACCCAAATCTCCTTTGTGTTCAAGTGTAGGTCCTTCATCCAGAACGTGTAATAATACCTTTAGTCAGAAATAAAGTATATTGACTGACACGGGAGTTAGTAGCTTTGTAATGGAAAATGGGATGGATAGTTTTTCCAAGTGAACTGCAGTGTAAAAAAATTAACAGCAGGCTGTAGTGAGAGTTAAGGTGCATGGTGCAGATGAAAATACTATTAAAAGGGCTTTAGACATTTTGGAAATTTTTAAAACAATCTTAGTTCCCGAGACTATTTTCCTTAAGATGCCTTGTTTGTAGGTTTGCTTGTGGAAATTATTTTTTTCATCTTACTGTATAATGTGAAATAATCTCATGAAACTGGAAGAAACTTTCTCAAGATACACTAAATATAGACCTTAACAGCTGTCATTGAAACATCCATTCTTGAGGAGGCTCCAAAGCTGCCTTCACGTGCCACTCCCAAACAAAGGCTGGTAACTGCTTTCCAACACTGCATCTTTCCTCAGTGTTTGACATAATTTGAACAAGGTACTGCTATTCAACTTGAGCTCAGTGATAAAGGTCCAGTGCTGTGATTTATGTTCTCCAAGTTGCTGGCTGTTACATGTGTGTGATGTAGTAGGTCAGCATGCCTGGATCTGTTGGCAAATCAGGTACTGTGAGTGGGGAGCATTACCATCAGCCTGCCTGTATATGAGCAAACCTTTGTGTGGAAACTATTTTGAAAATCATCTTACGTGAATGACTTTACAGGCTGTGTATATCTACTACTGTTGTAAGAGGGACTGAAAGCATGTGGTTAAAAATATTGGTAAAGGAAAAGAGATTAGTAGCGTACATGATTTGAAAGGAGTGGAAACTTCATTTTCACAGATTGTTTACTAAAAAACCTAGTATTTGTTTACGTGTTTCATAGCTTGTAAACTATCTGATTTTTTTCAAGCATGCTTGAATAGAGACAGATGTTACTTAGTTGGCTTTGCTTCATAATAATAATGTTAATATTTGTGTAGGGAGGAGTATGAAGGATAAATATTTATATGTAATATTCACTGATCTTCTTTCAGATTTTGCAGCTGACTGGATGCTGAAGTTTGAAAAGTTTTGTCTTTATCATCAGTAAAATTGCCAATTACGAGTTCTTACATATTATTTTCATCAGATGCCATTAAAAAAATCCTCTATGTAGATAAAGTTGTTTAGGACCTTTGAATCTGGCAGGTTGCATTTTCAGCATCATATTCTGACTTGGGGCTTAAGTAAGTTTGCCCAGTGGTCTGTAAGCCTGTGGAAAATTATTCTCTTAAGTTTTGCTCTTCATTTCCTGCAACACAAAGGTTAGGGACTTTAGCCTGATCCTAAGATAAATTATGGACTGAAAGCAGCATCTACATCCGTCTCCAGCCTTTGACAGTGGCCAGGAGTAGAGCTTAGGGGAGAGTGGAAGAACAGGGCAAGCACTTGGTGATACCTTCCTATTGTGCTCTCCCAGACTCCAGCAGTCCCTGCTCAGGAAAATTATACTGAGAGAAAAATCATACTCTGCTTAGGAAAATCACACTTTTGAGCTTTTTGATCTTCTCTTGCATGAATTAGATAACTTCTCCACACATGTAAGCCATCTCATCTACACAATTACGTAGCAATAAGCTCCACAATTCAATTACATGGTGTGTGAAGTACTTCTTTTGTCTGTTTGGAGCCTGATGCCTGTAGTTTTTATTTCATGTCAGCCTTTTGCTTAGCTGTAATCCATATACGTGCAACACATCTTTCCAAGGCACATCTCGGGTCACATGGTTTGATTGTAATTATGAGTATGTTTTTATTCTTAATGGTTTAGGCACTATTTAAATTCTTTGAAGTTAGGTAAAATTTTCTTTTGATAAAAATGTCACCAGTTGCAGTTATGTGAAATCGCTGTAAATTTGTTCTTTATACATACAAAGTCAGTTACAGCTTCCAAATGAATGTCTTAGCAATGTTTCTAAGACTAGGTGTGATGTGTATCAAAGTTTGTATTATTAAGGAAATACCTCTTTTTGTGACTTGTTTTGTTGCTTAATTCTTGCAGGAGTTAAAGGAAGACAATCAAGTGTTGCTAGAAACAAAGACAATGTTGGAAGATCAATTAGAGGGGACTAGAGCTCGTTCTGATAAATTACATGAGTTAGAAAAAGAGAATCTACAATTAAAAGCTAAATTACATGATATGGAGATGGTAAGTGTAAGTGGAGGATGACAGAGACAACTGATGAATTGAATTTCATTTCCATTTTTAATAAAAGAACTTCCAGTGGAAATGGTGTGGGACAGAAGAAAGGTATGTCTTGATTTGCTGACACTTTACAGATACAGTTTCCTACAGTAGCTTTGGTTCTGCCTTGGGAAGGAAAAATTGCAAAGGCAGTTGTCTTCTTAAAGGCAGTGCTGTGTTTAATTGGATAGCTAAAAATACGGTGATTTGAAATAGAGACTCACGAATAATAACAATAGGATCAGGTTCTTTATGTGAAGGTAGTCTGTTGTCACTTAAATACTTAGTTAAAAGAGGTTATTCATATTTCAAATTCTGGCAGTACAGCGACATATTTATGGGAAGGATGTTCCCAAAATAATTTCTGTTTTTAATCAATTCTTCTCCAAAAAGTAAATATTCTAAAATATAAAGTCAGAATTTGCCTGAGTGGGTGTTTTTGTTTTCTGTAAGGGCTGACAGATTATTACCTTCTGTTCACTTTCATTTTCTGAAAAGTGTTGAGAGTTGCACTTGCAAGTTACTCCTGTTGAAGTGGCATGTGTGGGGAGAGGGACTGATGAAGAGCCAGGGGAGATGCTTTTCATGGACCCGGTCCTGTTACAGCTTTTTGCCTGGAATTAGTCTTATGATAGTTTGGAGAAGTTAAAGTTTTGCTTCTCTGTCCGTTTGTTCTTTGTGGGCTACCAAGCTGTGCTTATCATGTATATTTTCTTTCCTGATGTATGGAGAGAAGTGAACTTTGAAAAAGGATAAGCAGTCATTGCCACAGGTTATGATGAGAAGTTGTTCTTGGCATATTTTACTGGTTGTTAGACTTCTCTTCAGGTTCTCCATACTTCTGTGCATTCCTCACTGTCTCACTGTATATTAGCAAATCAGAAAATGCACTTTGCATTTCTGAGTGGCATACTAGATAGTAAAATATTTTGTGCATGTTGAGGCATATTTTTTTTTAAGTTACATGTGCAATAATTTTTAAGGAGCGTGATATGGACAGAAAGAAGATTGAGGAACTCATGGAGGAAAATATGACTCTAGAAATGGCTCAGAAACAAAGTATGGATGAATCATTGCATCTTGGCTGGGAACTTGAACAGATAAATAGGACTACTGAAATTTCTGAAGGTAAACATAATAATACTTGCCAAGTGATAAAATAGAAAGATTGGAAGCTCAGAGACTGGACAGTGTTAGGAAATTACGTGTCCTTATTTCTAAAGTACAGAGCTTTAGTCCTCTGGAGAGATGTGACAGTTTGGGGTTTGGGTTGGGTTTTGTTTGCTTTTGTTGGGGTTAGGTTTCTTTTGTTTGGTTGTTTTTGTTTGTTTTCTTTTTATTGAATCCTGTGTATCCTTGGAGATATAGCCTACATGACAAGTCTCTGTTCTTGTGATTCTTGTCAGTTAAAACCCATAAATACCTTGGAGTTATATTGTGTTGCCATTCAAACTTCTATACTCTGTAGCACAGATCGTGAGTCTTCTTGCTTTACTGTTCTCAAAGTTAAGAAAGATTTGTTAAAGCTTCTTAGAGTAATTGTTTACAGAGATAGCTGTAGCAAAAATTTTGGTTCTTCCAATACAGCATGCTCGGTCATGCACTGGATGCCATACAAAGGATTTGGGGAGATTTAGAGATACATCCTCAGTTGCAGGAAACAAATCTCTGCTGTGTTTAGGAACATTAGGATGAGTAGAACATTTCCTTTGATGCATCTGCAGTATTATGTGTTGGGCAAGGAGGATGGGTCATTGATCCTAGCTACCTTTATTCACCAAGAAGGCATTGGAGAGACAAAGGCTTCTGAATCCCCTAAGTCTAAAAATGCAGAGTCCAAGAACTCAAGGGAATAAGTAATTTCTTTGAATGGTGTTTTTTTTTCCTCTTACAGTACCACAGAAATCACTTGGTCATGAGGTAAATGAACTGACATCAAGCAGATTACTGAAGTTGGAAATGGAAAACCAAAGTTTGCTGAAGACAGTGGAAGAACTACAGAGTGCAGTGGGTTCTGTAGAAGGCAGTACTTCAAGGATTCTGAAAATGGAAAAAGAAAACCAAAGACTTAGCAAAAAGGTAATCGTTGGCTATGTTTGAATTGTGTATGAGTTGCCTAATGTTGCTTGCCATGTTCTTTCTAAAGGGTAATTTTATGAATGGCTGTTATTTTGGGTAAAGTATTACTGGGGTCTGGATGGTGTTATGGTGTTTGGTAGTTTATGGTAAAAAAAAAAAACAACCTCAGAGAGGTTTTTCTCCTCTTGAATAATGCTTTTTTATTAATGATGTAAGACTGACCATTTCATTCAGAAAGCTCTTATACCAGCAAGGGGAAAAAAAAATCAGTACGTTAACTTCGGGAACATCATAAGTAATCCAAGTGTTTTATGAAACTTGACAACATTATTTTAATTTTTGTAATTATTAAGCAGGGAAAAGTATGTGCACATAGANCCATCAGCCAGTTTTTACCTAAGCAGAAAACTTGGTCATGTGTCCTCATTCAGAATTGAGAGAAGATTGGCTAAGGAATTGATGAGCAAGTGAATGGGAGGAGTTTGTCAGATTTATCTGTGCTGATCTACAATATTTTGCTCTCCAAATTATGTATCTCAAGCACAGTAATTTAGTGATATTTATGGAGAATAAAAATTGGAAAAAACAGGGCCTGATTACGGTGGAGTGAAATGTCTGAAGTTTCTGAAATTAGCTTTTACTTCAGCAGATGTTAGGCTATTCTTAGAGAAGAGTGGGTAAGAGATAATTAAGAAAAAAAGAAATAAATCCCTGCTGTATTTGATATTTCCATGCTGCTTCTGACTCCTTAACAATACGCTATTTTTTTGCAGCAGCCTGTGTGCTGCTTTGAGTTTCTGTACGGTACCAGAAAGACAGTTAGGGGGGTACAAAAGAAAGGAATAGGTCTGAGAAGCCAGCGAGAGTGGGTCCTTGTGGTCTCTGATACTGTTCTTAGCATTTTGGATGCCTGGCGACACGTCTTTTTTTCTCACTTGCCCCTAAAAATGTTCTGAACAGTTATCACTCCAGCAAAAAGTGTGAAGTTGAACAAAATGTCTGTTAAGTATCCTGTATGCTTAGTCCACTTCTATCTGGACACGCTTTCTCTTAAAACAAACCACTAATAGAGAGTCTTATAAACACGAGATACAGTGACTCCACTCCAGTGCCCACTTGGCAGTTGGGCAGAAGAGGGATAAATTTGTTTCCCAGACGAAGGCTGACTGCATCCCTGCTGGGGTGGTTGAACCAGTTACTTCTCTGCAAAAACCACTGCAAGTGCTGATATCCCTGTAAAACAGGCATTGGTCTGCTGAGCAAGGGACCAGGAGGATCTGAACTTGAGAGGAGGAGGCAAGTGAAAGATTGGTCAAACATTAGTATTCTTGTCCTAAGAGAAGGATTTAATTCAGGTTCCAGCCTGACTGATGCCATGCTTTTTGCCTATTTCAAATCAACAAATTGCTTCGTGGAGGAACAAATTACATTCTGCTGCCTTTTTGTGATTGTATTTCTCAGTATTTAGCAGCAATTTAATGTATAATTCAGATAACTTGTTTGTACAAGTATTGCCCCTGCCTGGGGTCTGGAATCCTCTAGGATTGGATCATGTGGATGATGGACTTGACAGAGAATATAAACCTTCCAGCAGATGATTGTTTAAAAATACAATGTGTATGTTGCTTCTGAGTAACTAATTATAACTTAGATGTGACAGAAAAATCACACTTGGTTATTTTCACTTGTAAACAGTTTTGCTATCTGGTGACATTGAGAGTTGGAACCATTTGACAAAGAAACCTGGATATTTAATTCCCAAGGAATCATCATAAGTATCTCTTGAAGTAGTTAAGTGAGATCAAACAACATTCAGCCCTTATGAGATCAGAGGGACTTGGAGGAGCAGTATAAATCTCACTAAAACAGAATTTTAAGAGAAAAAAAGATGCTTGGGGAAATATCCAGAGCCCAGTGAAATCTGACCACTTTTTTATGCCAAAGTACTTTATAGATACAGTCTTCTGAGCCAGGGAGCAAATTCTGGCAGAAGTAAATTTATTCCTAGAAGAGATGAGTTGTTACAGATGAAAAAGAGACATTCCATTTCATTCTTTCCTTTAGCCTTCTCTATTCATTACTATAAGGGCACCTTCAACCCAGCGAAGAGTACTACTATTGTCATTAAGTACATTTTTAAAAATCTGTTTCTTTGTCCCTAGCTTGAAGAGCTAGAGCATGAAATTAGCCAAGAGAAACAAAGTCTTCAGAACAGTCAAAATTTGAGTAAAGATTTGACGAAAGAAAAAGCACAGCTTGAAAAGACACTTGAAGCACTTCGAGAAAACTCAGAGCGACAAGTGAGTAGCAGGATCAGAAGTTTTAATGCTGTGTTGTTACTCTACTGTTCCCCTTCTGTACTTTTTTACAGGCATAAAGGCATTGTAAACGTAGCAGATCTGCCAGACAGACACATCTGCAGCAAAATAGCTTGTCTTAAGACCTGCAGCCAGTGAGAGACATGACTCATTTTGAACTGAGGCTTTACTGTTAGTTTTAGACCTTTTTAGTGTGTTGTAACGCTTCTGTGGCTTCCGTGGGCTGTGCATTTGCTATAGTTGCTTAGAGGGTGTAGCTCAGCCAAAACAGAAAACTGGGAACTTTGGAGGTAAGCCAGGCACCTCGCAATGGAGGAGAGCAGGTTCCAGACAGCGGGTCAGTGTTTGAAGTAATGTCGGAGTGTTAATGGGAATTACAGCAGCCGGTGCCGCCGAGGGGCCTGGCCGAGACCAGTGGAGCAGAGCTGGGCTGCTGCTCCTCTGCTGGCTCCTTCTCCTCTGTCACTTGACTCTTGCTTAGCTGTGGTGGGAACCCTCACACCCAGCTTCATAATATTCCCCTTTCCTAGAATGTTTTCTAGCTGTGACGTGTAGGTGGATAGCAGAATTTATTTTTGGTTGCCAGAAACTGGCATCTGGGTCTCTTAAACAGATTCGAGCTGTGCTTGGGAGGGACTGAATGTCACTGACTTATCTGTATCTAATGGGTGCTGCCAACTCCCACAGGTCTTTGGAGAGCAACTCAGAGGACCTGTGCAAAGTAGTCACTAGGAAACAGGAGTTAGGGAAACTTCTGGAAATCCCATATTTAGTAATCAAGTCCTTCAGAACTAAAATTATAGTTACTTTTATAAATGTCACTGATACTTCTTGATGAGATTGACATCTTTCAGGTTAGTTTAAAAGTACAGTATTTTGGAATACAGAATACTGTACTTAAAAAATCCTGAAACTTTTTGAAAGCTCAATTTAATCAGCAAGTGAAATTCCAGACTTAGAAAAGAAAGAAAAAAAAATAAGGGGGGGAGAGGGGGGGAAGCTTTGCCTTGAAGCTTTACTTTGATTTAAAGAGAACACCAAGGGTAATTTTAAGGACAATATGCCAGCTTTTCTTGTTTAGAAGTTTAGAAGCTTGTCTTGTTTACAATAATTGATTTATGTATTGTATTAGAAGTGTACTCTAGGGAAAAAAAGGACTAAAAATTTCTGGAAGAAGTCATAAATCCCAGTTCAACCATCAGCGACACATGTATTCTTTTAGACATGTGGGACTAGGACTGATGTTTCAGTGGGACTATTTCTGCTTAAAAATAATATACTTAGGAGCTGTGATGGGTTAGCAGCATCTTCCATGTCTTATAAATTCTGTGCTGAAACTTATTGCAGTGGTACAAGGTTCATTTGATTTCATCAAAAATGAGGGATGCATTGATCATGATTTTTTTTGTTAAGTTTGGGTTACAGAAGTAGAATTCGTGGAAAGTCATCATGCATGTTAAGTAACATACCAGGTTATGTAAAGAAGTGTTGCAAAGTTGTGTTTTCAGACACCTGTTAATTAGTTGCTCATTAATGATTTCAGAACAGCTTGTCATTGCAGGGAACAGAGCTGTAGATCCTGTAATTAATAGTTACGTTCAGATGTAAATATGAAAGAACAGTCTGTAATTTTCTCAGTCTGTTCTTCACTGCAACTAGCACTTTTGCTTTTCTCCTAAACAGCTTATTGTTGAAACATCCCTTATGCTGTGTTATTAGTGTGTTCTTAAATATTGATGTAAACAGTTTCCTGCTTTTTGCTGTCTGTTACGCACCCAGATAATTTCAAATGATTTGGAGTAACTGAAAAAGTAAAAAAAAAAACCACCTAAAAATCAAGCTGTAAATGCTGCCTTCATCCTTGAAGCAAATCTGGGAATATGTTACCTAAGAAAATAATTCAGTTCTAATATGATGTACTTTGGAAGCTGTTTTGGAACAGCATGTCCAAGGGTTCTTTATAACCCCAGAATTAATGTCACTTTGATGTGTTTCTTCACAAAATGTTACTGAGTGTGATCAGGATGCCCTCGTATCACACAGATCACCTCTGTTTTTTCCAAGTGAAACAAAGACACTTTTGTAGCTCCCAGACCTCCATCTCAAGTTTGGTTTAGAACTTGACTGCAGTTTTGTTCTTCATGGACACATAGCTCTGGAAATTAGAGAGTTTTAAGAAAAATAATGTAAATATGAGTAAACACAAATGAAAATGAAATGATGCCAAGAAATAGATACAACTTTGATTTTTGTTTGTGCTTTGTTAGTTTTATTTTTGTTATCTACTGATAAGAGGAAGATACTTGAAGATTCACTTTGACTTATTTTGTTGTCAATCTTCCACTTGTGTACATACAGTGTTTGTAATGCTTCAAGTAAATACCAGTAGGATAAGAGATTTTTTTTTTTTCGGCTTAGAATAAAAGGGAAATGTGATGTAATCTTATTATCTTAGTAGCTTTCAGTTTATATAGGCAAGGAATTACTTGTTGGCATGTTGTTCACCAGAGTTTACAATTTTTTCCCCCCAAATCAGATTAAGCTGTTAGAACAAGAAAATGAACATTTGAATCAAACTGTAGCTTCTCTAAGACAACGCTCACAAATCAGTGCTGAAGCGAGAATGAAAGAAATTGAGAAAGAAAATAAAATCCTTCATGAGTCTATTAAAGAGACCAGCAGTAAGTTAAATAAGATTGAATTTGAAAAAAAGCAAGTCAGGAAAGAACTGGAACACTATAAAGAGAAAGGGGAGAGAGCAGAAGAACTTGAAAATGAGCTGCATCATCTGGAGAAGGAAAATGAATTATTACAGAAAAAGATTACTAACTTAAAGATTACTTGTGAGAAGATTGAGGCCTTAGAACAAGAAAACTCAGACCTGGAAATGGAAAACAGAAAACTGAAAAAAACTTTGGATAGCCTAAAAAATCTCACTTTTCAGTTAGAATCCTTAGAAAAGGAGAATTCACAGCTTGATGAAGAAAATTTAGAGTTAAGAAGAACCATTGAATCCTTGAAGTGTACAAGCATTAAAGTGGCACAGTTACAATTAGAAAATAAGGAACTGGAGAGCGAAAAGGAGCAACTTAAAAAAAGCCTTGAACTCATGAAAGCCTCGTTTAAGAAGACTGAACGCTTGGAAGTCAGCTACCAAGGCCTAGACACAGAAAACCAAAGGCTACAGAAAGCTCTTGAAAACAGCAATAAGAAGATTCAGCAATTAGAAAGTGAATTACAAGATTTAGAGTCTGAAAATCAGACTCTGCAAAAGAACTTAGAAGAGTTAAAAATCTCTAGTAAGCGCCTAGAGCAATTGGAAAAGGAGAATAAGTTGTTAGAACAAGAGACTTCTCAACTGGAGAAAGATAAGAAACAGCTGGAAAAAGAAAATAAAAGGCTTCGACAACAAGCAGAAATTAAAGATAGTACTTTAGAAGAAAACAATGTAAAAATTAGTAATCTAGAAAAGGAAAATAAATCTCTATTTAAAGAAATAGTAGTGTATAAAGAGTCATGTGTACGCCTGAAAGAACTCGAAAAAGAAAATAAAGAACTTGTAAAAAGAGCTACCATCGATAAGAAAACCCTCGTCACTTTACGAGAGGTAAACAGAAATTAGTTACCATTCCTGTCCTCATCTCTTTGTAATGTAGAGACATTATATCTGTGTTATTGAAAAAAGTGTGTATTTTTTTGTGCTTTAATCTGTATACTATTAACATCTTCAGTGGTTATGGTAAGGAAAGGGTTAGATAATCAAGTGGTGTAATGTAACCGTGTTACACTTAATTGGGCAAGGTTGCTTGCAGAAGCCTTTGGAAGGGAAGTTGTACAGAAAGAAGGGAGCAAACAGGTGTGGTGGAATCATGTTATAGCTACGTGTAACATCTGATAGAGGGGACAGCTAAGGATTGGAAGGAAAGGAGACGTGACGTTGTGTTATTCAAATCACGTAGTGTTAAAAGACTTTCCTCAGCACTTTTAGAATTAAGACTATGTTATTTTATTAATATGATAATACTGACTGTAATTTTTACCTGTGTAAGGACTTGGTGAGTGAAAAATTGAAGACTCAACAAATGAACAACGATCTAGAAAAACTTGCCCATGAGCTTGAAAAAATAGGCTTAAACAAGGAGCGTCTCTTGCACGATGAACAGAGCAGCGACGACAGGTGAGAAGGTCCAGGCCTACCTGGAACAGTGTGGAAATGGGGGTCTTCTTCACTCATACAGAGAAACTAGTTTTACAGACTGTTTTTGTGCATACTCTGAGATTCTTAAGGCACACTAATGGACCCAAAAGGGATCTTGCTGCTCTCTGAAATTAATAAGCTAGTTGATGTGCTTTTAACATTCAGCTGTCTGTGAAAGTGAATTGTCACTTTTCACTACTAGGAAATTTTTTGAGATATGTCAGGAGATACGGTTGATGTATAATTAAAATGTTTTATGTTCTAGTTAGCAGAAGGAACAGTAGCAGGAAAAGATAATAGGCCCAAAGTGTTTTTTTTTTCCGTTTTTGACTGCTTGACTGATGGAAATGGTTCTTAAGCTTTTGTCACATAATGGTTACCTTAAACTGTCTCAGTCTTTCCTTACAACTGTTTCCTTCTAATTCTTCCTACCAGAAGGAACCTGTTTACAATTCCCCCTTAGACAGGCTGGGAAGTACCCAATGCTTCAGTGTCTCCAAAACTTCATACTGGCTCTGTCACTCCACCACACCTGCCGTCATAAAGCAGCTGCTGCCCTGACATCTGTTTCCTCTACTCTGTGTTGTGTTCTGTCTTATCCTCCAGGGATTTAGGGAAAATTTGTGACAGGAGAAAAGCAGACTAATATGGGCTTCTAGCCAGTCTTTATTTCATGACGCTCTTCAGTTGTGCTCTTTAGAAACAAAAAGCTGCTGCCATGATCTGGTGCTACAACTGATGGTCATGAACATGTAGAGTGATTTTGGGGCTTCTATATCAAAACTGAACAATTTTATTTTTTCCTTCGGTTTCCCTTTCTTTGCTGCCTGTGCTCTGTTACTGGGGTGGTGCCAGAATCCTGTAGGGAGAATCTGTTACCACCTCTTGTTTTCTGGTGGTGTCTTTCATCTACCTTTCTCAGCTCACAGATACAGAGTTCTGTCAAGAAAAGTCCTCAGAACTTTGACTACTTGAATTTCTTCCGATATAAGCATTACTGTGTAACACACAGTGTGTAGTATGCAATTGCTTTGTCCTTAGGTGAATATACCATGCAGAGAAGAACCATTCTTTGGGCTGAGTTGAAGCTTAAACTGCTTAGATGAAGATTGTGTAGATTGAGCAACATTTTTCTAAACCACGTTCTAGATTCCCAGTCGTTGGAATGAGTGCTCCTGCAAAGGGAGAGAATATTGGTCTGTAAATGTCCTTTTGCAAATTATGCTACATGAAAAGATTATGAATCTACTTTCCAGGCAATGGCACTTTGTCCTTTACAAGTGCTCTTCTAAATATCAGCTGTTGTGAGTTTGCTTCTCACAGGTTAGTTGATTTGTGACACTGTATGAGTTACGACTTTGGGCCATACAATACTGTTTCTTTAGCATTTTACAGAATGATGTTGTAATAGATCTAGAAAATATAATTTGGAAGAAAATTTGGAGTTGCATGTCTTTGTGGAATGATGAATTTTATCCAGCTTTCATTAAATTATAATCTGTAAATGAACTTCCAGCATACTTCTGGCACCTGTCACGGCCTGTCTCATTTCTTCCTTTGCTTCCAGGTTAGCTGTGTGTGGGAATGACACACATAAGTAAATTTTTTTTTTTTCATTCCCCCCATCTTTCCTTAGTGCTTCTCTAAAGGGTATTCCATTTTCAAGGAGTTGGTGGATGTTTTCTGCTGTGTATATATAAAGGGCACAGCCAAGAGAGCAGGCTCAAGCATTGCATACTGATTGACCTGCGCTTGGCACATGTCTCCTGCTGGCCTTAGATCTCTTGTAGCTGGGTGCTGCTCAGCCACACTGTCACAAAAACAGCTCATGGTTAATTCTTTCCGGATTGCTTTGCAGCAGGAGGTAATGCCTGACAGGAAAGGTGTTACAGCAAATTTGATTGTCCAGCACTGACCATGTGCAAGCACCACAAAAGCAGATGGAATATTTGATGGCACGAGGTATTTGGATATGAGGCTGGGTCTGATGTGCCTGTTGTGGCTGATTTGTGGGGAGCTGTGCAGTAAGCTTTATAACTTGAAGCTTACCCAGAACATTAGCTAAAGCCTACCTCTGAGCTCACGCTTGTGACCAAATAGTTTTAGATGTGAAGGAATTTGGGCTGTGCTGCTGTTTTGAGCTTCTCAAACCAGAATGTAGACCTGTCTTTAACAATTTCATGTAGACCTGGGTGACTGTGAATGGGGAGTACTTGTTTTCAAAGTGGTTGGCTTGAAATTGTGCTCTGTCACTGCCCTGCCTTTCCGTTATTCTCAACTTCCTCATTCATCCAAAAGGTACCTGGATTGCTTGCTTCATGTTATTACCTAGGTGAGGCATTAGCAATTGTTCCATCAGGACGCTAGAAAGTGAAGTTTGTTATAGCCAAAGTCAATTCTCAGTGTATTTTTGGTCTGCCTCTCTCATTTTGATGACAGAAATCAAAAATGCACCATTTTTCTCTCCCTGGTTGGAGAGCTGCTAGTGGGTCTTCATTGAATGTTCTTGTAGGACTTCAGAGTCTTTCTGTTGGGGCCTAAGCTGACCATGTTTGATGAAATGACTTTGAAGTGTTTTCCATTTTCTCTTGCCTTTCAAATGGCTGTTGTCTTTAGGCAAAAAAGATTCATGGATTTTGACCCTGAGTCTGAAATACCCAAATCCCAATGACAAGAGAAAATTTGTACCATCTTTCATGATTAGGTGTTCACAAGGAAACTGGAGATTTGGTCTCTATTAGTCTTCTTTCTTCTTTATTTTCTACATAACTGTACGACTTTTAAGTGACAGAAATGCTTATTTGTAGCTGAATGTATGCTTCAGCTCAAGAAGATGAAATGCCATCTATTCTTCTAGTCATAGACTACCTTACTGTTTCTTAAGTCCCTGAGAATTACTTGTCATAGCTTAAAATCTGGGACTCTTGTCCTCTTACGTGATGCTACTGGACAGCTTTCTAGTTATTAATTCTCTTGCCATTGGTCTTCTGCTCCAGTTCCTGACTAGATCTAATGCTGTTGTCCATTCAGGAGTCTCTTGCAATCTATTCCGTTCACTAAACTGATAGATTTTTTTTTTTTTCAACTGTGAAGATTAAAAAGGAAGGTATTAGTGGTTTGTTTTGTTTTATCCTACTGTGGGGAGAAGTGGGATGTTTTCCAGATTCTGAGCACATATACAGTGACTGCACTGCTTAAATGTGATTAATGAGTGTTGTTTTCAATATTTTCTAAACAGGAGGTACTGTTCTAAGCTGATATAATATGAATCAGACCACTTACCTCCCAGATATGTGGTTTTGGTTTTTTAGATGCCCTACGATACTGTAAATATGGTAAAAAGTGGAAGCTTTACACATGGGGAGTGGTAACAGTCTTAAAATATCAGCAGCTGGGCTGAGTGAGCAATTTGCACATTCATACATCAAATGAGTATGCACCTGCAAAGCACTGTATTCTGTCTTCTTCCCCAGTGCCTCCTCTTTGTGAGCTGGCAGGAAATGGAAATTGATGAAAATCTTGCTCTCCAAATACTTCACATTCTAATTTAGTTCAGGTCTCCGCTGGATCCTCTGGAGTGGAGCCAGAAGGAAGAGTGCTGTCATCACACACATGCTAATGATCCAGATAAAGTCAGCACCCTACTGGTGTCGCTGAACGTGGCTTTTTGTATGTCTTAATATGTTTTAAAAGAAAGAAGGATTCAGAAATGGTTTTGACCCCCATCTTTTGTTTTAGACATAGGTCTTGATAATAATACTGAGGTGTCTTCATGTTTTTGGATAGAGTCAGCATACAAGCATTTTGGGAAGTAGCTATGGGGCTGCTGTTTCAGAACATTTTTGAACTTAAATACCTCAATTTTTTGGAATACAGACTTTTTTGTGTGTGATGTCATTGATCAGTAGGTACAAGCTTTTGGAGTCAAAATTAGAATCCACACTTAAGAAGTCTCTCGAAATCAAAGAAGAAAAAATTGCTGCTTTGGAGGCTCGTTTAGAAGAATCTACAAATCTAAACCAGCAACTTCGTCAGGAACTTAAAACAGTAAGGAGAACAACGTTTGTTCTGTAAGATTAAATTACTCCTATACAGCTATTGTTATTTCTACACTTGACCTTTTGTATAAGATAGCAAGAGATGGGTGTTGTTTGTGTAATGAAAAGCAGGATGAAGGTGTGACTGCTTTTTAACACTTTAATACAAGCCTGGTGTTGAAATCACATGAAAAGTTGTTGGGTTTATTCATTGATGATTGAATATGTCAGGTAAATAAATAATGAAGTTGGTTTGAGTTTCTGATGCCAACAGTAGTCACTGTCAGTCACATATTCTGGTTTAGCTTGAACAGCCTGAGTGGACTGGTTAAAATAAACAAATACAGTCCTCTAGGTTGTAGGACTTGGTTATAGTAGTTGGGGGATACATTTGAAAGCACTGAAATAAAAGAGAAAATAGAAGTCTCTTCTTAGACAAGTGTTTGTTAGGGTTAAGCTATCCATATCCACAAATATTTTGTATGACACCTCCCCCAACTTCTACAAAAAGCACATTGACAAATACAGTAACGTGGCAATTTCTGCCCTTGGAAAAGTGGTATGGTCATGAATAAATTAGGATGTAGAAAATGAAAAATTCTGAACATAATATAAGTTGTCCTAAATAATTTCAGGTGAAAAAGAACTATGAAGCTCTCAAGCAAAGACAAGAAGAGGAAAGGATGGTTCAGAATTCTCCTCCAAGAAGTGGAGAAGACAACCAACCTGTCAATAAGTGGGAGAAAGAAAATCAGGAAACTACTAGAGAATTATTGAAAGTTAAAGATAGATTAATTGAAGTGGAAAGGAATGTAAGATGTGTTTTAAACATTATTCTGGTTTTAATTATTTGGTGTGAGCTGTTACAGTAACACAAATGAGAGTATTATTAAGAGAGTAAGCAATTTATCACGTAGTTTATGTACCAAGCAGAATCTGAATTAAATATAGTTTATGAAGCAGCTGGGTTCTGCTCTGAGGGATGCAGTAAAGTGTACGACCAGCATTTAAAAGGAAATGTGGAAACCTGAATTTGCCCTTTTGAATCCACAGATATCTGTAAATCCCTCAAATAATCTTTATTTACATGAGTCATGGAGATTTCTCTACTCTTTCTCCATAGGTACAATATTAGTTACCCATTTTTTCAATCTTAACCTGTAGTGATAATATGACCGTGTGTTCCTTGGTTGTATAAGGTGTTCCATCCTGTAAATCTCTGCCAAGTCATGCTGCTTGGTTGCTTTTAGAGAAACAAGGTTTTTTTCTTCAAGTTCAGTAAAGAGCTGTGAACTGAAATTGTCTTTTTTTTTTCTTTTTTTTAATAATGTTCCAAGAATGCTACACTGCAGGCAGAGAAGCAAGCACTAAAGACACAATTAAAGCAACTTGAGACACAGAATAGCAATCTGCAGGCTCAGATTCTTGCACTTCAGAGACAGACTGTTTCTCTGCAGGAACAAAATACAACTCTACAAACTCAAAATGCCAAGCTGCAGGTAATATTTTCCTATTTTTACTAAGGAAAATAATACAAAGTTTTTTCAAATGAACACTTTAATGGCAATAATGTATTATAAATCACATTTCACTTCTGGTACAGACATGGAAAAGAAAATAATGTGTAAACAATCTGCACTAAGAGCAGTCAACATTTTGTTTGCTGATGAATAAAAACATTTTTAGAAGTTGGTTTTAATCCTTTATGTTTGTCCAGTTTAAACTCTTGACTTAGGAGTAGAGTAGATTCTCTTATCCAGTCTTCTAGGATAATTTTCTTTTAAAATGTCTTTTACTTCTAAATTAGGTCAGGGAAGTAGTGTGTCCAAAGAGACTCTTAACAAATTTAGTGTTTTGTCTATTTTTATAAATAGAGTTTAAAAAAAAAAAAAGTAAAAGCCATACCTAAGAGGAAAATCAAGATGTTAGTAAGTACGGAAGATCTGAAAAAAACCCTTTGAAACCGATATAAATATGTGAAGAATGAATTCAGATAATTCAGAGGCAAAAAAAGGTAATGTGTGCCCATGGAAACTATAAGAATGGTTGCCCACAGCCTCTTACGGCCAAAATTCAGATGTTGTCCTTCAGACTTTTAACAGGCTTATTAAATACATGTGTAATTTTTTCTCTGCTAAATGGAATATTCTTGTTAATGGATCTAATGCGTTTTGGAGCTCTAAGAATCAGAACTATTTAGAGAATGCAAAGTCCACAAGTTGGCAGAAATAGTAAACACTGTCAGAAGTGATAGAGGGTGGATGGAAGTCAGAGAGTGCAGGAGTCTTTAAAAGATTAAACAAATAATGCATTTTGTGAATGGCTCCAGTTATCTTCGTGTCTCTTTCTGGAAAGCAGAACATGGTTGTACCCCAGATGCACGTTCTAGTTACCACCTGGCAATGTCATTAGTGCCCAGCTCTCTGCTCTGTGCCTGGCAAGCCTGTGAGCAAAACAGGACCTTTGTGCACACACTGGGTCCTCATCGAGTTGTTAGAGATGAGTGGATGTGGGCATGGAAGCAGAGCATTTCAAGCAGACTGAGGATATATCTCTGCGATTTAGAACTCTCGGAGTGTTTTGTAATACCATTTGTCAAAAAAACAGGAATATATATGTAGTTCCTTTTTTGCCTCATGAATTGCACAACAGCACAGGCCTTTCCAATCTGATAAACCTGAAGAATGAATTAGCTGTTGATATTTGTGAAAGTATTGAGCCAGTGAATTGGAGGAGGAAGCATTTTATGCCTTGTAAATTTTTTTTCTTATTGTGGTGAACCTCACCAAGCAGTGTAATTTTTTTTTTGCCAGGGATGACTGAATGATGTTATACCCAACAGACTGAGAAAGGGAGTTGTTTTCCTTCCTTGAGAAGTCAGCTGTTTTGCTCATAGCTTCAGGCGAGTTGCAAGACAACTCTGCATCAACTCTAAATCATAAGGAAAGGTGAAATATGTTCAGGAGAATAAGAGTGATTAACAATTAGCTAAACCTGAAGCGCAAACTAAGCTGGTCTACACGGACTCTGTCAAAACTGTCCTTAGGCAACTGTAGTTCTGCTGTTCCTTCTGATACCCGTAAGGAACATAAAAAAGAATGCATGTCTTAAAGGGTAACTGGGAATTCTGAACTGAATCAGACTCGGAATTGAGTCTGGGAAGTTTCACAGTATACACTTGCCATCAGACATTACTTCATTTCCAGTGAAAGGTTCAGCTTTCTCATCTGTAACAAAGAATGCTGCAGTTCCAGCAGGAAGGGATTTGTTCCTTAGTAACAGCGTGCACTGGAGTGATCTTTTTTTTTTTTTTTTTTTTGCTTTATAGATATCCTGAGGGTATTAGAAGCCTTTCAGTAGCTTGTGTTTTTCATCTCTTGACCAGGGAAGAGAAGGAGGCTAGCTTAATGCAGGTCAGATGACCAGCACCTTAAGTATCGTCAGTTCTTTAAGATATCCAAGGCTTTAAGTTAGGTTATTCTTTCCAGAGGCACACAAAGTTAAGTTGTTGGGATTCTTTAAATCTGTCTAACGTTGAAGGCTTTAATGTACTAATAGACATTAATACTGTTCTGACATAATGGTTGGAGAAATTGTACTCTTCTAGGAGAAGAGCACTTCCCACCAGATCTCACAACACGTACAGAAAGTGATCAACTGACATGACTCTTGTTGGAAGAGAAGGAACTGTGAATGGCAGTTCCTCAGTAAAATGGAATGTGGGTAGTTCCTTCCAGATGCTGCTGTTGAATTTCCCTTTCTCTCTGTTAAATGGATGCTGCTGTTGGAAGTCTCATTCTAAAGGATATGTGGGCACCATAAGGATTTTATGGTGACAGTAGAGATTCTGTACAATAAAGATACTAAAAAAAAAAATCTATGCCAATATGAAAGTTTTAGTCATGTGACAGATCTGATTATGTGATACAAGGATCACTGATGATCCGTTTCTCTGAGCTATTTTGATGCTAGAGCTGTCAATGCCAAGAAGAAAATGTGCCTCTCATCTAGATAGCACTTTAACAGATACTTGAAGGTAAATAATAATTTTATATCCCCCGCCCCATCCCACGTCAACTTAAGCATATCCTTAAGTGCTTTCTTGTAATACTGCTATGAAAATTTTCATGGAATATTTTGAATTGAAATTGTCTATTGGGGTATAAGAAGAGAAGTATTCTCATTAAAGGTTGTCAGGTAATGGAACAACTGGAAGGTTGCCAAGATGCAAAGGGTTAAACTCAAGACATCTTTCATAGGAGGAGAGAGACAAGATAATCCAGACTATGAAATTAATTTGCAACTCTTGTCAAATATTTATGCCTGCAGGTTGAAAATTCCACCCTTAATTCTCAAAGCACATCTCTTATGAATCAGAACGCACAACTGTTGATCCAGCAGTCTGCTCTGGAAAACGAAAATGAATGTGTGCTCAAGGAGCGCGAGGACCTGAAATCATTGTATGATTCACTTCTCAAAGATCACGAGAAGCTGGAACAGCTGCACGAGCGCCAGGCTTCCGAGTATGAATCCCTGATTGCTAAACATGGAAGTCTTAAATCTGCACACAAAAACCTGGAGGTGGAGCATAAGGACTTAGAAGATAGGTAAATACTAATGCATATGAGTAAAGTTGGAACCTGTGATTCCTGGGCAAAAAGCAAAAAAAACTGTCTAACTACTATGAATAAAACTAGTATTACTTAAATATAGCAATAAGATATTTTGAAAGATCACCTTTTCCAAAAAATTCCATATTGTCTTTCCAAAAAAAGGAACTTAAATATTTTTTGTTTGCAGGTACAATCAGTTGCTGAAACAGAAAGTGCAGCTGGAAGAACTGGAGAAAGTACTCAAGGTAGAACAGGAGAAAATGCTGCAGCAAAACGAAAAGCATGAAACTGTAGCAGCAGAGTATAAAAAACTTCGTGATGACAATGAAAGGTAAAGTGCAAGTCTGCTATGTGTATCAGTAAAGCTCTGAGCCAGTATAGTCTGATGAACAAGTGTTGTATCCTCTCACATTTCTTAATACCTGACGCAGCAATGCAGGAGACTTGCAGTCCTTACCTTGTAGCAGCTCCGCTCCATTGCTCTTCAAAACAGGCGTTTGAGCAGGAAGGACAGAGGAAGCCCAGGAATCAATATATGCAACCTACATGATTGGCAAAGTTTGGTCCATTCCTCTTTACTTACTATGTCGTGTTGGCAAGAAGCTCTGGCTGGTTTGTAAGATTCTTGTGTTTTGAAAAGTGGCATCTTAAAGCTAGTTGCGATGTCCACATTTAGAAATCCTGCTTCTTTTTAAAAGATATACGGGAAACCCAGAGCGTTTGTCTTAAAGGCAGACTGCATGCCTCTGAAAGGCAGACTCAGATGATGTGCCTACAGTGTGTGATAGTAAGAAACGTTGCTGTGTGTTCTGGGGAGTAGTGTAGGGCCTTGGCAGTTTCAGAGGGAACGTGGGTAATGAATACGCTGCCTTCTATCTGCGCGTCTTCTCTTACGGTGTCTTAATTCCAGGCTTGCTCATACATACAGTCAACTCTTGAGAGAGAATGAAGTTCTCCAAACTGATCATAAGAATTTGAAAACGTTATTGAACAATTCCAAACTAGAACAAACGCGGTTAGAAGCCGAGTTTTCTAAACTCAAAGAACAGTACCAACAACTGGATATTACATCGACAAAACTAAATAATCAATGTGAGGTACGTGGAATTATGCTGGTTTTTGTGGCTGGTATTGTTGTCAGATTTGTATAAATGTATTTGTAGATTCATAAAATGAAACAAAGTGCTTGAGGTTTACTCATTTTGTTTATCGATAATGAAGTGGGTCTGAAGATAAATTAATTTGCCTGTTGTACAGGCAATACCCAAATTTGGGCTCATGTTAGGTGAACTGTTCTAAGTTATTTAAAGCATCAAAGAGGCTTATGTCAGTTTAGTTATGATTTAGTTAAGTTTTCTGTTTGATTTGACTACCAGAATCCTTTGTAGACCTAAATTTTCTTATAATCTCATTATCTCTCTGTAAAATCTTCTCACATATATATGCATGTACCATTTCATATATTTTAACAGCTGCTTAGCCAGCTTAAAGGAAATCTGGAGGAGGAAAACAGACATCTACTAGATCAAATTCAGACATTAATGCTACAGAATAGAACATTACTTGAGCAGAATATGGAAAGCAAGGATCTCTTCCATGTAGAGCAAAGGCAGTACATGTGAGTTTTTTTTTTTTAAAACAATTAAATTACTGTGATTAGGACAGTTACACTAATACCTATATTTTTTTAAAAAAGCTTTGTTTTATATAGCAATTAACTCGTGCTATTTCTGAAATACTTCTCTGTTTATTTCAAAAATTTAAATTATATATGAAAAGCAGATAAACTACAAACACTGTATTTTTAGTTCTAAAGCAGCATGCAACTGTGTCCATTAGTGATGATCAAATGAGAAATAAACATGTTATTTATTCTTCATTCCACTACAAGCAAAGTTCCTGTGGTTTTGTTTAAACTTTTTTAGTGAATTTGAGAGAAGAGAAAATGTGCATATCTAACTGATTCTCTTGGAGCCTATATGTACTTTATTACTAAAAAAGGGAGAGAATTCTGTTGTGTAATAAAGGCAAATGGAAATTTCTCAATTTTATATCATGACATTAAATGTAAAACTCCTTGTTAGCTGTATCTCTTCCTTGATTTTTCAGTAAGAAACAAGTGCTATGTAAGAATCCCTTGTGAAAATGACAGCTTTCAGATAACAGATAGCCAAAGGAACATGCTGCTCACACATTATTTATACATTTTTGAAGCATAGATTATCGTTAATTTCTGTTTACAGTGACAAGCTAAATGAATTAAGGCGACAGAAGGAGAAATTGGAGGAGAAGATAATGGATCAGTACAAATTTTATGAACCATCTCCGCCAAGAAGGTACTGATGAACATGATATAAAAATAAACATAAATCTAAAACATGACATAGCTATTCTGTTCCATCTGAAAATCAAGATGTGGTTAAACTTCAGGGGAGCAGAATCATGTCTGTGTTCTTGCATACAAATTAGGAAGAGTATGAAGGTGTAGGTAACGTATTATAAATGTACTGTATTATTGATAACAGAAGGGGTAACTGGATTACTCTGAAAATGAGGAAGCTGATAAAATCTAAGAAGGATGTTAATCGAGAGCGCTTGAAGTCTGTGACCCTTACGCCTACCCGTTCAGAATCCAGTGAAGGATTTCTTCAGCTGCCCCACCAGGACAGTCAAGATAGTTCCTCTGTGGGCTCAAACTCTCTTGAAGATGGCCAGACCTTGGGGACCAAAAAGAGTAGTAGTGAGTACTGCAAAACATTATTTTTCTTTTAATAATCCTTGGCTACGTGTCTTCTTGATTTGATTAAAAATCAGGAGGTGCTGGAAAAAGCTGTGTGGTTGGAGGATTTTTTAAGGTAACTTGTTAAGTCTTCAGGAATGAAGCCTGGATTCATTTATTAATGACAGATTTATACTGACTTCTTGCAAACCCCTGGAGTGTTTGGACAGGAACTAGTTTTTAGCATTTCTATGGCTCTAAAGGTAAATGAAAACACATTCACAGTGCTTGGGTAAGATGAAGCAGGCACTGTTACTGGGTCAGGCAAGCAGAATTTTGAATAGAATGTCAGATGCCACCACTGGTACCCTTTTTTGTTTCTCCCTCTTGTCCCAGTGTGAATCATTCCCCCTCTCTTGGAAGTGCTTTCCAAGCTGTGGCTGTGCTAACATCCTTCAGTTGCTGAATCTGTCTGAAGGTGTTTCTCCAGCATCTCACCAAACCCACAGTGAAGAATTGTGATAGTGTTGGAGTATGCACTAGGAAGAGTTAATGTAGAGACACAACCTGCTAAGATGAGGTGAATAGTTTCTCTTCCTAAAGATTAGAGTTAAGTGGCTGAGCTGGAGACTGAGGAGGGTTACAGAGGTGTGGATAGATCAGATATTCCAGGCACAATTTGCTAACCTTGAAAGAGCCTGACAGCAGTCATGTTAGGATGCCCACAGTGTAGAAGGCCACATTCTGTGCAGCACGTACATTTCTTATCTCTGTCTTCTGTAACCCACTATTGGCATGACTCAAAAGCTGTCCCAGTTTCTCACAACTTGAGAGATATTATTACAGCCAATTTATCAGGTTGTCATGATTCTATTCAACAATTATGCACCAAAACCATTTTGGCCGTGCATGTAAAAGCATCAGAATACAAGTGTAATAAAATTCCCTTAAAATCTTTTCAATACTTTTTTAAACTTTAATGTCTTGCATTTCAAAAGACAGCAGATCGATATTCTGGGGTTTTGTGCCAGCGATGAACTTGCTGTGTTAGAAATGATTAAAGCCACTATGATAGGTTTTTTTTTTCTTTGCTTATTGCAGAAGCTTAGTCCAAGTTAAAAACATCTAAAAACACTGTTTCAGGGAAACTTAAAATCAGATTTGTGTGTATTTTATTAATAACTGGAAAAAATACTAAGTTCAAGGGTATATTTTATCACTTGTCGCTAATTTGTCAGTTGGGGGAGCTTACTGTTTTTCAGTGGGTAAGGGTCTGTTAAGGTTCAAAACAGGGACTTTTGAATTTTTGAAAAAGCAACTGTTGCTTTTACACACAAACTGGAAGTCTTGTGGCATTCTGGATAGACTGAAGCTGCAGTAGATGTGTTTGTAAGTGTGTTGGTTTGAATCAAGAGTGTGCCTGCTTTGGTTTAGACCATCTGCATCTGTGTCAGTGATTTCATGTTGTGGAAGGGCTCTTTTATGTGACAGTTTGCTTTGCATGATACTTGGGACCTTGTAGTGTGCAGTTACCCTCCTGGTGGAGCCATGGGAAGTTCCGGTGGCTGATCCTCAAAAGAGGTTTGAAATTGTTCAGACCTCGTTAATTTTCTACTCCGCGGACCTTGTTCGTGTTCCTCTTAATCCCAGTGTATTTATCCACAAACTGGAAGAGCTGATCTAATTCTGGATCCTAACCTTCCTCCATTACACATGTCACCATGGCAACCACAGTTTTTGATAGAATTTGGATGAATTATGTTCAGTGCTGACAGTTTTACTGAGACTGTTTGCATGTCACAAAGTCAAGAGAACGTCTCAGTGTGAGAAGTACCAGTAATGGTGTGCATTTAGCAGTCTTATTTCTTCTGCTTTTAGAATGACTGTAAGTTCTAAATATCAAGGTACAGTGGCTCCTTTCTTTTCTGTAAGAAGTGGCTTGGCACTAGTGGCTTCCACTCAAGCTACAAGACAGAGAAAACCCCTGAGTCGCTGCCTGTCTGTGCAAACACTCAGGTGGTGTAGCTTTCCCCACTACCTGAAGGAAGTTGTGGGTATGAGAGGAGACAGCTCGTGTTTCCCCCTGAGCTCCTGGGTCTGGGAATGGAGATGGATGCAGAGGGAACTGCGGAGGTGAAGTGTCCTGCGTGTCCTTCAGAAGGCAAGGGCAGGCAGCTTACATCCCCCAGCTTGCCGTCACTGCACAGATCAGCAGTTCTCAAAAGCTAGAGGACAGAGTCTCTGCCATGAAGTGGTCTTTGAGATGTGTAGACTTCCTACCCCATATCCCCTGTCAGAGAAGTGAGAGGAGATAGCGATTCCTAAGTGAATTATCCTGCTGCTACCACTGCTGATACAGATTCTCTATGTGAAATCTGTAGATTTTTCTTCTTTGGCAGGTGGTGATGGAGACTGTTTTCCTAATGCAGGATATTTTCTCATGCAAATGTTTTCAAGAGACCTATTCTCTTACAAAGATAGGGGATCTTGGCGAAAAAATGGGGTTACCCTTTTCTGCAGAGAAAACAGTACCTGAGGTCTCCCAGAGTGCTTGAAGCCTTGTCTGATTCCAGAGGGGCTCTGGAGAGGTGGGGGTGCCTGTATGGCTCTTACTGCATGCAGCACCAGTTAAATCCTGCAGGTGCTGTGGACACCGTGTGTTCCTCAGATGGCAGAGGTTCACCTTTGCTTTTCATATCTGTGTTGTGTTTGAATCAGGTGAGTACCAACAGATCTGACATCTGCTTCGTGCAGAGCCTTTTTTCTCGGGGGCTGGGATACCATTCTGAGCTTTTTGCATAGAAAACCCAAGTCAAGCAAGTGGAATTTCTTCTTTTTTAGTGGGGAAAAACAGGTTGGTTTTGCTATCTTCCACTTTAGCCATTTCAGCTTTTTAACAGTGTCCCAAGGAATTAAGGCTGTTAGTAAGCTTGTCATCTTTAAATAGTAGTACCAGCAGCAGACACATTGTATCATGGTGGAGTAAAAAAATATATTGGGCTCCTTTTTCTATTACCAAAACATTTAGAAGATGTCTGCCTAACATTTTCTTGTGTGCACAAACGGAACGATGTAAGGATTTTAATACTGTCCATGCAGAAATCCCCAGAATATTTCTGGTAAACAGTAGGAGGATTACAAAATGGGAGATTTCCTGACCAGTGACGGAATTCTGCAATGCTCATCATTCATTCTCAGCTCAGAAAGCCAGAACATGTTCATAGAATACTGAAAAGAGGAAGAAAAGTTAGTGAGTTATATCTAGAATTCTTTGAGTAGATGATTATGCAGACCAAAATAGTCCTCCTGCCATCCTGTTTTTAAAGTCTGTTGGAATAAAGAGGTAAGAGCTAAAGCTGCTTAACCTAAACTTTGTGATGTCCTGTTTGTTTCTGCTGTAGCTCTGCCAATCCAGTATTTTTTGTTCTATGCAGAAATTACTTGTGTCAATCCTTGTCTCGAGGAGGCTGCCTTTTGCCAAAGGACAGGTTTTGATGTACCACTTCCAGGACATCAGTAGTTGCAGTGGAGTTCTCCGTTCGGTACGGTTGCTGAGAGCCATAAATCAGTCCTTTTGGAGGTGACCTGTGTTAATGAACAAGAATCACAGATGACTCAAAGGCATCTTGAACATCCTCTGGTTACTTGTTAATAAGATTAGGGTGGACGTTTTTAATTAAGAGGGATCAGTTATCTTGTCTATATCAGTTGTCTATAAAGCATTATAGAGGGATCAGTTACCTTGTCTTCAGAGGATTATAGAAGTTACAGAAGAATCATGTTTCACCGTGGTGACAAAAAGTTAGAAATAGAATTACCTCTTTGAATGGGATGAGTGCCAAAACTATTGAGTTATTACCTGTTAGAAAATCAGTCTGATGTGGTGCCTCATGTTCCTTTGGCAGGGAGCTACTAAAAATGTACTTTTACATGCAATTAGATAGACAACATGCATGTCTCCTTTCTGGGAGGTTTAGCAGCCTTGCTGCTTCTTTTGGGCCAGTCAGCATCTCTGTTGATGTTGGTTTTGGGTTGTTTCCTCAGGATCTACAAGAGGAAGAATGCTTTATTGTTCTGAACCAAACCAAACCAAAACCCTGGCTTCTTTGAAGTACCTCCAAGTATCTGTAGATAATACAGTAGCTGTGTACCTATGTAGGGAGTAACTCCAACGTGAACTTGTAGTTATATGCTCCTGTCTCACAGAGGTAGCACAAGTACCTTTCTTCTCTTGCCCCCGCCGTGTCATAAGGAGCAGACAGAGGAGGGTGTTTGCTGTCCCTCTCCCATCACCACGGGGTTGGGTTCTGCCAGTGTGAGAAGGTCTGTGTTGGTTTTGGACACTCGTGGCTGTTCCACTCACATGCTCCTTGGAAGCTGTAAGATGCATAACGCACTTGTTGCTGTAGGTGCAAACACAGAACCGTGCGATGGAGAGGCAGAAAGGTTTGAAAGGTTTCTCACTCAGGGTGGTTGATGTGCACTTGTAAATGTGTCTACACATGCACTGCTCTATCAGATAAAGCTGCTGTATGCCAAGCTGCTGCTTCGGCAGGAAACCAAGGCCAACGACAAAGCTCCTGTCTCAGAAGTGGCTTGAGAGAGCTAAAATAAGCAGGTTTGGGGCTGATAGACTGGACTACACTGCTTTCATATCTGCATAAATAAGACCTTTTTGGTAATTTCATTACACATTTCTTTCTGGATCTTTACATGCCCGTTGTTTGCATGTGGCTCCTGTGTGCTTGGCAGTCAGCTGACACATTTATCTGATGCTTCAAAAGGCAGGTGTCTGCCAGTAATCAATAACTAATGCAGAAGAGCTGAATCTACAGTCAAGATTAACTTGTGATTTCCTCCTCCTCCCTCTTCTAATACTATTAGTAATTTTAACTCTGTTTCTTGATATTATGTATCACAACTTCCTCTTAGCCCTCCCCAAATGTTATAGCAACACTCACATTGGATTTTCTTTTGCTATTTCTTATTAATCTTTGGTATTTTTTCGGCTAAGAGAATTAGTGTATACCATTCCAGCCAATAAATCTTGATTTTATTTTTCTTATTAGAAATTTGAAGTGGAATTATTTCACTAAAATATTAAAATCACTGCACGCAAACAGTACATTGAACATAAGGTCTGTGTCATTTTTGTACAAGACGGTAGATGACAAAAACTATTCATGAGCCCAAAATGTAGCAAATGAAGATGGATAATAGATTGTGTCCTACTAGAGATGCGGGGCAAAACATTACAAAAAGTTACGAAATCTCCAAAAATAATGATGTGAACATATTTTAAAGTGTAAGTTGTACTTAGAGTTGCTTTCATGTTAAGCTTTTTTTGCTTCACATTTTTCTTTATGTTCAAGAAATGTTATTTTTCACAGTGAAACTATATAATTGTCAGTTTCTATAATCATCTGCAAAGAAGTTACGTAGATTTTTTTTTTTCAAGAGCTTGACAGAAATTTCTAACTGTGTTACACTCTTCACCATTGTTTTCGGTGCATTTCTGAGTATATTAAAGTTTTCATAGTGTAATTCTCATATTTCAGTGTAGTTCTCATATCTCATTATCACACGGAAGCATGGGAATGATAGCTTTTAGCATAGCATACCTAGCTTAAACTCAGACATTCATTTCTGTCCTTAGTTTCAACATTTAACTTCCATCTGTTCTTCTCCCTTTTTTTCTTTCATTTCCCTGTTTCCGTTTTTCCTCATGCTATGACATAAAAGTGGTTGCACTGAAAAGACTGCCCTTTTTGAGGAACAGACCGAAGGAAAAAGACAAAATGAAGGCCTTCTACCGTCGCTCCATGTGTAAGACTTTATGACAGTTCAGCTTCTTTTAAATGGCTACACTGGCTTCCATTACTAATTTTTCACTAACCTCTCCCTGGACTGCGCTGTATTTTTCCTCCTATTTTGCAATGTGCAAGTCCTGCTACAATACAAGGAGCTGGAGCTTTTTCTTTTTTTCTTTTTTCTTTTTTTTTTTAAAAAAAACCTTGGCACTGAATACTTTATATATGTGCACATGTGCACACACGTACCCCCACATGTACATGCACAAGCACACGCACATACATATATATATTCAGTGCATTGTGATTGCATATATTTGTATACATACTTGTCTATATACACACGTCTCTGTGTATATAAATTTACAGTGCACTGTGTGAACTTAAACAGTTCTAAATTACACCTTTCCTAAGCCTTTTGTTAAGAGATCACTGTAACTTTTTGTTAAAGGAAAGTGTAGAAAATAGTGCAAGGCTATATGGTGGTCTGTCACTCTTCAAGTATTCATCACTTGTTGTTGCCAAAATGTTGTATTGATTTATTTTATTTTAATTTATTTGATTTTGTCATGAGGGATGGACAATTTTCTCTAGCTTTGTGAAGTAAAGGTGAATATCATCAGATGTCATCTTTTTCAGATCCTTTTATTTGTTATTATGTAAAATACAGTATCCCTGCAGTAACCTGCACTGTACAAGGATCCCGTATCATTGTTGACATTATATTGTATTTGCCCATTTTATCCTTATTCATTCCATTTTATCATTGCAAACAGTCTATCAAAGCTTCTGACACACATACTGCGTATCATTGCAGCACAAGCATGGTGATTATATCTAATAAAATCAGTTTTAAGAACCATACTGAGCTGAAAGAAATCTCTGACTTACACCACTTCTCATTCATTGAGCTGATTGCATGTCATAACATGGATGATCTTGTGTTTATATCTTCCAGTATTCAATGCGCTTTAATGCTTAGAAAACTGTCCAGCATTTTGCAATACAAAGTAAGAACAGAAGCAAATACATTGACCATGCTGATCATTTGCTTTCATTTGCATCCCAGCCATGAATGACCTGGTGCAGTCCATGGTCCTAGCAGGAGGACAATGGACAGGTAGTTCTGAGCATCTGGAGGGTCCTGATGATATATCTGCGGGTAAAAGGAGGAAAGAATTGGGAGCTATGGCCTTCTCTACTACAGCTATCAACTTTGCAACTGTCAACTCTTCTACAGGCTTCAGATCCAAGCAGTTGCTAAATAATAAAGGTATAGGTGGAAGCTTTTTGCACAGTGATGTGACTATGTGTAGCAGCAATTTCATGTAAATATTGCCTTTACTTATGTTTTAAGTTTTTTGGCAAAAAGCAACCTTAATAATTGAGTTGCAGTGCTAAGATACCAAATGGGTTTAATAACTGCAGTTATAAAATGTTTCAGGGTTTTTCCTACAGAATGTTACCTAAGTAAAAACGGATTGGTTTGAAAAATGTTTTTGTTTATTTTACAGATGATAAGTATTTCGGTAAGATTTTAATTACATGTTATTTTACATCGTCTTTTATGTCTCTGTGTTTAGATACTACATCCTTTGAAGATGTAAGTCCACAAGGTATTAGTGATGATTCTAGTACAGGATCAAGAGTTCATGGTAAGATGTGAACTTGAATTAAATGATTAAAGGATATATTATGTGAATGTTAACAATGTTTGCAAAAAAAAAAGTGAATGGCATCATTACAAGTGAGCATGCTGTCTGTGAGTTGCATATCTCTTGAATGGATAGTATCATTTCTTCAGATTACTCTTTTCTTTCTGAACTACTGCATCAGATAGATGTTCTATATCTCTAGTAGAAAGTATCTATGAAGTGCATCTGAACAGGATGAAAACATTTTCCCTTTGACAAAATTATTTGGAGTGAATAGTGAAATAGAAGAAGTTGACATTTCCATCCTAAAAAACCCAAATCTGGCCTGATGTCTTCAATGTTTATTGTTCAGTGGAACCTAAATTTGTCATGTACTGTGTTCTATAAAATCGTTGCGTGTTCCTTCAAGCAAAGCTATGAAGTGAAAGCTGTAATAGATTATTTAGACGTGAAGTTTGAAGCCTAGTATAAACACTTGCAATTAGTATGAGCAACAAATGCTTTTGAAGATGGTAACAGTGCGTTTCCGTTGTATTGGATAGGAGTACAGGACATTATCTGTGCAGATGCTCTTGCTCCTCCTGTTCGTGGCATTTCAACAATGTGCAAGGTTCCTTGTCAAATCTGTTGTAAGTGACCTAATCACGAGCAGCTTTCTGCATGCCCATCCTTTCATCTGAAACCCTGGTTTCCCACTAACCAGTCAGTTTCAATTCTAAATGTACACTCTATTTCTCTCTTCCTCTCCCTTGTACCTTACTATTCCTGTAGTGCCCTTTTCTAAAGTGTCCTCTTGGACTGCCTGGAAATCCCTTCGCTTTCTGATCTGTAAGAAACCACTTTGTTGACAATGGGCATGCTCAGCCTGTGAAATAGTGCATGATTCCTGCCTCTGAGCATTCTGAGAGCAGAATGTAAAGGTACCATGTCATCTGCTAAAATTTTGTTCATCACAGTGTCTCCTAATTTTCCATTTAGCTTCCAGACCAGCCAGCCTTGATAGTGGCAGAACATCCACTAGCAATAGCAATAACAATGCTTCACTCCATGAAGTCAAAGGTATGCTGTAGGGGAATTTGCATACACGCTTCATTTCCATTACTGTAAAATCATCTCTATAGGTGGAAAAAAAAAAAAATACTCCCACAACACACCACAGCATGTTTTTCTTTAAGCCTGTTAGAGCCTTCATTCCCCAGAGTAGGAAAGGATACAGGTATTAATAGAACTGAGGTTTTTAATAAATATTAAAAGGGTGATATTAGTTTCAAATGATTTTAAACCAAGCCTAACCCAAGTAATGATGTTCCAGAATAAGAATTGCCCCCAATTACTTTAGAGTTCCACATTTTTAAGCAGAGGAGTTGCTCCATTTTTCATCTCCTCGCATCCTACTATGTGTGCACTGCTGCTGTAAAGCTGTATAGCATACAGCACAAACCAGGCAAAATGGCATATGTCATACCATCCTCTAAACTGCTGTATTTTGTTTTTAAAAGGCTAACAACGTTGCTGGATTTAACAATATTTTCTAAATTTCATATATTACAAGCCTTGATATGTTTTTGTTCATAAGGGCCCATTGTACCTGCTAGACTAGAGTGCTGCCAACTGAGGACTTCATTTTAATATTTATGGCTTGTATTTATTAAACAGTATCTCTTTGGAAATTTAGAGATGTATGCTAGCTTAAGATTTTTATTTGTTTATTTTTTCTCTCTTGATTACTCCCTTCTGTAAAAGATTCTTTGGGGTAGTCCTTGCCCCAGTTTCTATACGGTATTAGAAATTTCCACTGGAAACAATGGATCATTCTTCAAACTTAAGTTCATTTCTTAGGAATAACATGGAGGAGGAAATAATTCCTTACTCATCGTGTTTTTAAGCAGTTCAAAATTATTGAAAAATAACAAGAAATGGTGTTGTGGAATTTTTTTTGCATTTAACGCCATATGCTTCCTTCAGGTCACAATTGTAGTAAACTAGAAGTAACGGCAGAAACTGTTGGAGAAGCAGCATTCCTAAACAGTTCTTGCTGAAGAACTATGAAGAAAATATTTTCTTTCCATTCCCTCCTTTGTATTTTGTTTAATGTAAAACTCGTTAATACTATGTTAGAGCGTGGGCCTCCTAGTGATGCTGGCACGAGTGGAGGCAGTGTGGTGTTAGGGAGATGGGGGGCCCAGGTTACAAGTGAGAGGTGTTTTTTTAGTTCAAAAACCATCACATCAATGTTTAAAGAGCTTTAAGAGGTAAGTCAGGGGAGCACAATGTATTCATAATATATTTGGTTTGAGTACAAAAGGACAAATGTTGTTTTAGTATTTTAAATAGAATTATTGTTAACTGAATCTGATGATGTTCCAGATGTGAGTAGGTTATACTGTTTAACAGCTTTCATAGATTATTTTTTTTCTTATGGAAATACTGAATACCCTGTACCCCAAAAGCAGGTGCAGTTAACAATCAAAGCAGGCCACAGAGTCACAGCAGTGGGGAATTCAGTCTGCTCCATGAACATGAGGCTTGGTCTAGCAGCAGCAGCAGTCCTATTCAGTATCTGAAAGGTCAGACACGGTCCAGTCCTGTGCTCCAGCAAAGAACGCCAGAAACACTGGATAGTCATGGAAAACACATCAAAACCGGTTCTCCTGGAAGTGAAGTTGTTACCCTGCAACAGTTTTTAGAAGAAAGCAACAAGAGTACCTCAAGTGAGGTTAGTTGAAAAAATATTTTGACTATGTGGTATCCCATATATGGACACAGAACTAACGTAACACTTTTAACGAGTAGATTTGCTTTAAAACTTTGTGGAGATACTGGTTACACCTGCATTCAGTAGTGTGGACTGTGTCCTGAGAAACTGTGCTTGCTGTGTTACACATAAAATCATTCGGAATTTCACAACTTGACCCTTTCCAGGTCACTGAATTTGGTAAGACAGTCAATCTCTAGGGCGTAAAATTGTCCAGTGCACTGATGCGTGGTACGCTCATCAGAGTTCAGATGGAAGGCCGTAGATGCAAAGTAGATTTACTCTTCTTCTTCCAGTTCAGCACCTGTCTTCAGTAAGAGCTGTTGTCAGAGCTGTCGTACATCAATGGGAAGGAAGGTGCTTTACTTCATTCCCTGAGGAGAGACTCTTGTCTGCTTCAGTTTCATCTTTATAACTCTACTGGGCAAAAAAAATGACCTTGCAGTTCATTGAAATCTGAGAGGAGTAAGACAAATAGAGTATTTCTGTAAATCCATGACTGTTTGTTAGAAGCCCAAAATCACCTTGTCTCTGCTAGTATTCTAATTTCTTGAGTAGATCTGTCCAAAACCCAGAAGTGCTCTAGGATAAAGCGAGTTACTGTGACAGGGACCTCTCAAGAATAAGGATCAGACTCCATCTATTTTTAATGACACAATTAAATTTGAAACATATCCATTCACAGCTGAATTGATGGAGGTAGTCTGTGACTTCAGTCTGGACTGTGTTTCTGGATTTTTTTATTACATAACACGACCTCTCACCTATGGTCTCTCTGACAAGGATTTTTGTTTTTTAAGCATTAGACAATACTCATCTGGCAACAGAAATGAAAGAAACCACCTGAGTCATCAAGTCTAGTCCATGGCTGTTCATTAATCCCTTTGATCACAGAATCATTCAGGTTGGAAGGGTATTCAAGAGGTCTCTTTCCAATCTTCCACCAGAGCATTTCTGCAATGCTTTTAGCTTAATTGTTTCCAAATTGTCTCTTTCACCAGTTTGAAAAAGACTGCAGTCTTTTTCCACTGAGTCCGTGAGTAGTACTCACCTAAACTGCTTTTTCTAGCTCTGAAGTCTTTTCTCAAAAAAGAAGAAATCGGGAGCTATCTGGTGCAAGTTGAGGCACCAAGGGTACCTAAAGGTTCTGGGCTTTGTATTCCTTTCTGAGATTCTTCTCTTTAGGATTTGAGCGTATAGAGAATTTAAGCTTTTACCTCTGGGTGATCAGTGTAAGTCAGAAGAAGAGTGTGTATGAAATAGCCTGGGAAGTATTGATGAGTGATGACAGAGGGCAAGTGAGTGAAAAGGTGACTTGAAGTTTTGATCATCTGACTTGTTGAGTTAATCAGGATTACAGGAACTAACTCCGAGTACTTGTGATCTGTCTGATACCTGGTCTTCAAAGTACTTGCTTGTAAGCTGTACAGAAAACTCACCAGTATGTACCATAAATGTTTAACACCGCTTTTAGGTCTGGAAACTTAAAAAAACTTGTTACAATTTTTTCATTTATGTCCACAAAGCTTGCTTAAACAATGTCAAAATGACAATTTATAAATTGATGTTTCGGGTTTTTTAACAGATGAAATCTGCAAGTGAAGAGAATCTTTTAGATGAAGTCATGAAAAGCTTATCTGAGTCTGTGGAGCTGACAGGAAGGGAAAAGCTAAGAAAACAGCCATCTGCTGGTAGTGGTATTGTGAGATCCTTAAGTGTGAAAAGTACAGTTGATTTCTCAGATGGACGATCCGTTAAACCAGAACAACTTGTAAGGCCCAGCCTTCGTAAAACTGAAGATACCTACTTTACTAGCTCTCCCATAAAATTTACATCAGGCACTCAAGGGAAGGCCAAATCCGTTAAAGAGAAGATACAGGCCACTGTATCACAGCGACAATCAAGAGATTGCAATCCTTATGCTACCTTACCTCGTGCGAGCAGCGTGATTTCTACGGCGGAAGGAACTACTCGAAGGACAAGCATCCACGATTTTTTGTCTAAGGACAGTAGGCAACCTGTGTCAGTTGATCCAGCACCACCCAGCGCTGACAGAAGTGTTCCAGCAGCCTCTAGTGAGTACTCAGCACACCAGTTACCCTCTAATTTGTGTCACTGTGTGGCTTACAGAGTAGATTGTGTTCCACAAAGCGATGCAGCTAAGGCATTTAAACCACATCTTGTAGGCTGTAACTCTGATGTGCCTAAGACCTCAAGGATGGAAAGGTCAAATTTTCGTGAGAGAACTTTGCTAAGCACGGGTGTGTTTAATGATAAAGTCAGTATATCTGGTAATGACAGCACAGGGTCATTTACTGTGCCTCAGCCATTTTTATCCCTTAACACCGAATTAGTTAGTAATATAAGTGGATTGCCTCCAAGATCTACATCCAAAACAACTGATCAGGCAAATGTGTCAGCATTTAGATCAGTACTGAGAAACCAAGAACAGCCTTCTGCTAATCACAGATCTGATCGTAGTGACCTGCGGGCAGCTCTGACTAGTGAGTTGGGTCCTACCACCGCTGTGAACACTAGTGAGGCTGAAGCCCCACTGCTGGTGTCTGAAGATAATAAAACTGTGTGGTATGAGTATGGTTGTGTATAAGGAAGTTGTATTATTAAATATATATATACACACACATAGTCTAACGTGACATGTAAGTGTTTTTCTCGGTGTCCACTGGGTTTAGAGAGAATTTCACTACAATGAAAAAATAATTCCGTGTTAGATCTGTGGCTTGTGGTTTTCCAAGAACAATGGCAGAGGGTTCAGTTGTTTACTCTAGCATGTCTGAATGTAAAACTGTAACCTCACCAAAGTTTGCATGAAACATTAATTGCACTGTATATATTTTGCATGCCTTTGAAAGTCTTTATAATGCCAGCTATATTTTTATTTGTCACGCATTGCAAATATTTTGGTATTTTGCTGTACGTTACTGAGTGCATGTTAAACCAGTCGCATGCTGCATCGCCAGAAATGGCACAGTGAACAACATCATTTCTGGTACAAAGACAGTATTTTCAGTTGTGCTCGTGCTTTCAGATGTATCAGTAACACGTTGATTATGTACTTGGGGTAAAAATACTTTTTTCCTCCCTTCTTTCACAAACGAGATACTTAGGAAGCATTAAGAGAGATTTTGGTGTCTTGCCCTTGTCATTTATGCCATGTCCTGCCATAAATGCACTTTGCACAAGGAACAGCTTAGAGCCCAGTAATTCAGTGCCTCCAGCTTGCACAATATATGTGAACTACTGTTCACAGTTATTAAAATATTTGACTATTAATAAATACAAAAGCCATTCACAATCCTAAACATAAATGATAACTCTTATGAAGAGATAATAAGAAGTCACATGATGTGCAGCACTTGTAATGAAAAAATGACCCTTTCCACCTTTTCCCTTTTGTAGGCTTTGTCTTTCCACGTCTGGTGTACAAATGTGGTGAAGTGTGTGGCTTTATTAGGAGTCAAATAACAGAGTTACATGAGACTCCTTGTGATGTATGGTAATAAAAACCTGTACTGATGATGGTGGAAATTCATTTTTTCTTCTTAATAAAAGTAACACTAGTATAATAGAAAATAAAGTGTGTAACAAAAATAACAGGAAAATGTTAAATTAACACACTTCAAAACAACCCAAACAAACCCCAAAAAAACCAAACAAACAACAAAAATACCTTGCTTGCAAACTTATAGGAATGCTTTAGCCAATAACTCATGAAATTCCAGATGATCAAAGAGGAATGTTGAAAAGTCATTACTTAATAGAACACAGGCTCTGCCATTGCCTGAAGCTTCTTAATCATAAATATAAACAGAGTTTAAAATTGTATCTTATTTAAACTAGTTACATGAGGCTTTAGACATTAGCAATTTTTTGCAAGAGGAAATAGTTACTGACACTTACTGTAGGCCAGAATTACATACGCTATAAAAAAAACCTGAATAAAAATATATCTAGAGGGGAAAATATTTATAAATCAAACTACATATTAAAAATAATGAATGTCATCTTCTGATGTTTACAGTTGACTTTGCTAGCAGCTCGGTGGCTGTCACGGTGCTGCTGTGTGGGGTGAGCTCTAGGGGCTCAGATGCTCTGCGTGCTGGGCTGGAGGTGATGCACACACACAGCTCCTCAAGGGAAGCAGCAGGCGTCCCCTAGCTTAGTCTGTCAGGGCTCCATTTCATACAGGAGAGTTGGTAATAAACTGCCGAGGTAGCTCTTTGCAGAGCACCAGCTACGTTTGAAGGTGGGGACAAGGAACGAGAGGAGACGTTGTGTGGAGGTAAAATTGCCATTTCAAGGTGCAGAGCAGCCATCCTTTAGCGTGCGTGCAGGCATCCGTCAGGATGGGCCTGAAAAAATTGCTCCCTGCTCTTCAGTGGTGTTCACAGCGTGTTGTTAGTTAGTGCTGTATCCCCTCTAGAATTTGTCTCGTTTGGAAAAAAAATCCAAATCTGAAATACAATCTTAGTTTCACACACGTTGACTCTCCCATAGTGAGATCAGTGTTGTGATCTCGGGTCACGGCGTTGGGCTTCACTGCTGTTCATCTGTAGGTGTGTTTGAATTCGCTTTGAGCTGAGCAGTGCTGTTAGCTGAAGTGACTGCACAATACATTTTGCAAGTTATTTAAGGAATTGGAGAGAAAATCTTCTTAGCTCTGGTAGTACTTGTTAGGAACTCGCCCTGTGCTATCCAGTATCTGTAGTTTTCTTAACTGATTGCAAGCCTGTGTCTTGCAGTGAGACTGCTTGTTAGGAGCAGAACAAGGTTTGTTGCTAGAGGTAGTATCTCCTGTTAGATCACCTGCTCTCGCTGGAGAAATGGGATAAGCTTTCAGGCATGCTGTTACCTCATTTGCCAGCCTTGTCTTGACTAGGTCCTTACACTGTCACAGTGACAAAAAAAATACCAGTATTGTCTCCAGATACGTTTATTACAAACTCTCCAGCATGAGCACTGAACCCCAGTTGTAATCATGGGCAAGGCCAATGCCCAAAAACAAATTTTAAAGGTTAAGCCTGTGGGGTGAAGTTAAAGCTCACTAGCAAGGCAACAAAGTGCATTTTTTCCAGCCACTGCCCGTGGGGCACTTGAGTTGGCATGGTTTCATTTCTTTTCGCAGCACTGAGCTTTCACATGCAAACCCAATCTGACAGTGAATATCTATGCGTTGATATTTAATGCCTTTTTGGCCTGTGTTTTACCTTACTCCTTTGGGGCGGGGGGACAACAGCATTAAATCAGCTCCTCTCTGAAACACAAAGGGCTCCAGAATAACGGCGTGTGCTAGTGCCTTTGAACTCTAGTGTCTCAGGTCCTCTGCGGGAGGTCTAGAGTATCCTTGTCCAGCTCAAGCTACTATTTTGCATGGCTTTATACATTTGTCATGAATTGCATTTTAGTTATGAGGGTAATAAGTTTTTGTGCTCCTCCTTCTGTTCCATTGAGTTCAGGTGCAGCAGTGAAAGCATGCTGCTAGAGACTTCGTCATGGGACTGAAAAAGGAGTTGTCAACATTTGTTTAGTACATATGAAAGACAACAAATGTTTTCATGTACAGAAGGATTATTTTTTTCTCCATTTTTGGGACTTTATGCTTTAACAATAGATACGTAATGGATGTCTCTTTCGGTCTGTGCTCAGCTAGTGGAAGGATCCCTGGAGTTCCTTCCAGACCCAGTCACTACTGCTCCTGGGCCATTCAGCTGCACTTGCTCATTCCTTGGTCCCTGCTGCCTGTAAAAAATGATAAATTAGGCCTTTGCATGGTAACTATAAACACTAAATATGTGGCTGCCAGCCAAAAAAAGGTTTTGTTGTTCAGGCTCAATAATTTGCTTGCAGGTGAAGGTTTGCTTGATGCTTTGCTTTAAGTGAACAGCCAGTGGAGATACTGCATTTTGCACGTTCAAGCTGTTGCATGCAAGATCATTTTCTGTTTTGCAGAACTGAATGTGAACGTTTCTGTCCATGTGTAGCAGGTAAAAATGCAAAGACGAGTTAAGTTCTGTGCTAGGTTCATTCAGTCATGATTACATATGATTTTTTTTTTTCTTTTTCACGCAGGCAGAAATTTAGGATTAGTGTATCTTAAAGTTAAGTCTATCTGATTGTGGCTTTGAAAGTAATACCTGGTTATTCTAAATGCTAAGAGGAATTTTAACGAGTGCAGTTGAATAGGCACTTCCAGTGGGTTTCTTCTATCCCTCTCCTCTGTCCTTTCCTCTTAAAAAAAAAAAAAGTGTTTATTATATCCTTTTGCTCTACTAATAAGTAGAATGTATTTTAATGCATGAGGGGGTTTTTTTCATGTCCTGATGAACACAATGAATAACATGAAATGCTTTTCTCTGCAGATGTGGAAGCTATCCCAGAAAGCAGAAATTCAAAAAGCAGGTCTAGGGAGCAACAAAGCTCCTAATTCTATTACCCACTACATGAGATGTGGGCCAAGTGGTGAGTTTCCTGCCCAAAATGTAAATGAGATTAATTTCATTTACAAAAAACTAACAGCATTACATATAAGAACAAGTGCACATTGCATTAACCAGATGTAAATACTGCTTGCTTAACTGGCTTCTGTCTTGCTTATTAGTTAAGCCAGAACAGGTTGTTTTTCAGCAGTTATTTTCCCTGTGTACGCAGGGAACTTCATCCCATTTAGTCTTTTGCCTGTAAAAACGACAATTTATTTTTATTTTTCTCATCTCCTGAAAGTTCAAAGAAATCACATTAAGTAGTAATATTGAAGTCAGTTCTTAGAAAGGGACAGATAAATCTAAAAGAATAGTTTAACAAACCCAAGTAGTCTATACGACAGGGAAACTGCCTGTGTATAAAGCTTGTCTTTGGCATTCTGTCCTTCTCTTGACTTCATTAAAACATCTTCGATGCATGCGGTTAGTGCTGTTAGTTCTGTTAGTGACTTAACTCTGTATTTTATACTTCTACACTTTAAGCTTTTCTTACGTTCTTTTCTCTTTCTACCTTTCAACTGTACACAGAGAGAAAAGTGTCCTTCAGTATCTCAGTATGAAGCCTTTATATCTGAAGTAACAAGACAGCGACTGTAGGAATCATTAATAAAAATTAAGGGAATTTTTTACATTCTTCGTGACTAGAGCAGGCAAGAAATAAAAACCTACCTACCTTCCTTCCTTCCTTGAATCAAGGAGCTCTACTGGAGTCTACTGCCGAAAATTTGTAGATGGTCTTAGGAATTATTGCACATTGCACTGTTAAGATCTACTGAATAAAGGACAGTTCTCATCTCCCTAAGGACCAAGAATTTTAAGGTCTCAAGAATTACTCCAGGGAAAAAAACAAAACAAAAACTTCTTTCATCTTCTGTTTCTGAAATTAGCCACTGATTTGCTTAAGCTTCTGCTAATAGTTAGCTAAAAAACCCCATAACTAGCAGTTTATATTTACTTCTGTAAATCTAAAGTAAATGCTGTAGTATTTTGTTGAAATTTACTGTATATACAGATACAAAAACCTCACAGCTTACTGGCACTTCACTGCCTTATTTGGTTAGCATAATCTGCATGAAATTGCTCTTTAAAAAGTCTATGCTGATTTTTGTTGCGTACTGCAAGAGAAAAATCTGTTTACATACATGAAAAAGTTCGATAACTAACAAAAGTGGGAGTCATGGGATAATGGTATTATATAGAAATTGTTTGTCATTTGTTTTTTTCACATTCCCAAGTTATTCTGCGTATATATGTTCAGATGTTTCTGGCAGGAAATTGTCAGGTATGAGTTTTCTATAACTTTTATTTTAATATAATGCTGTTTTCAACAAATGGCATTTCCAGGATAAGACTGTCTTACGATGTTTGTGTACTGACTAATTTTTTTTTCATTGTTTGTCTGTTGACATGAGCTGATTGTGGCTTAGGAGGTTTCTTGATGGCAAAAAGAAATGTAAATAATATCATATGCATTTTACAATCGGTTCCCCTTAAGGTTATCTTTTACTAGTAAGATACATTTTGTTCATTATTGATTTATATTAAAGTCCACAAATGTTATTGGTACATTCAGTGGTTGCATACATTTGTTGTTGTGAAAGCATTTGCAGAGAGCTCAGAGGAAGTGTCCACGACCTCACAAGCAGATCCAAAATGAGTTCCCAGGTTGATGTTTTATTACAAGCCGGTAAGCGCGTCTGTGTTCCTGTTCTAAGGGGTGGTTCAGTGGGGAACCTCCTCGTGTCCCATCTGCCAGCACTCACATAGGTAACTCCCCCCCAGCTATCCCCAGGGCGTAAGTGAAGGTAAGGCTGAGGTGTTAGCAGAAGGAGGTGGCGGGCTGCCTCCGCGTGCTGCTGCTGACACTGGGAGAGCTGCTACAGCTTCCTCAGCTCCCAAACAGCTTTTGCAGGCTTTGTCGTGTCTAAACTCTCCAGCTGTCAGGGACAGGTGGAACAGAATCATCTTCCACTGGAGACAGAATGCCGTTCAACAGATCCAAAGCATGCTGGCAAGTCATCTTTTGATTTTTAACTGAAATTTTGTCAAAAACAGGAAGAAGAGAGGAAAGTTCAATAAGCTTTAGAAGGGGAAATTTTTTTTGTTGTTTTTTCCTTAAAGTGACTTCCTTCTGAAATAGTGTTGTGGTAAAATGTGCTGAAAAATCTAGATCTAAACAAATTATTTTGGTTTTACAGTAAAAATATTTGATTCAGCCTGGGATTGTTTTCACTTAGAATTTAAACATTTTTGAGGGGTTTTTTGAGTGAAAATTGGACCAATTTTGCAGCTTTCCACCATACAGAATTTCCAGTCTTCCTCTGAAGATATTTCTGGTATTTCATTAAAATCATTGGGGTTTTTTGATTACTAGCGTCCCACTAGCATCCATTTGTGGTCCCTTATTCTCAGTGTCAGGATGTTCACGGATTTCAGTGGTCACATGGTGAGTTTTGCAGAGTATCAACACAGATTAGCAGTCCCAGGAGTCATTTGAAGCCCAGAGCACTCCTGAAATCCAGCTCCATGATGCTTTGGTAGGCCACCAGAGCTCAGTTGCTGCCTACGTGGAATAATTTCCCATATTGTAACGGACCCCGTGATGTTTTGGCGAAGGATTTGGGGCATTACGTGGTGGTTTTGAGGAGGATTCGGGGCGTTCCAAGCCGTGCAGTGAGAGCTGTGAGATGTTACCAGCGGGGTGGGTGGGATGGGTGGCAGTGGCTGGGAGAGCTGCCGTGGCTCAGGGCCTGTGCCCAGGTAATTGTGGTGTTCCTGCATGCACTCGGAGCTCGGGGGGCAGCCGAGTTTCTCCCCCAATACCAGGTGAGACAGCCCGAGCCCTGGTGTGCTCCGGGAGGAGAGCACTCTAAGCAGTAAGAACAGCTTGGTTTCTGTGCCACTCGGGTGCTGCAAGGGAGGCAGAGCCACAGGCTGAAGGAATTCTCAGAAATTCTTAAAAATTCTTCTCAGAATTCCTAAGCGAAGGTACGCAATCTGGATTGCCACTAGCACTTACTAAAGGCATAGCTGTTAGGAGAATGAAATACCATAAATGTTAGGAAAATAATCTTTTGACTCTAAACAATGTTTTTTTTCAAGCTCATTTCAGGGTCTGATTGTGACTGGATGCTCCTAGCTCGCTCTGAAACAGAGGGCTGATGCATTTCCAGCTATTAAACACTAGCCGTTCAGTAGCATTCCTGTTCTTAAAACGTACGTGTCTTGAATTAACAGATTGAAACTGTAGTGCCAAATGGTGTTTGTACTCCGAGAACCCGAGCAGGTGTGTGTGCTCGGGTGGACTCTGCGAGGCCCTGGGGGTAGGCAGGAGTGGCCGTGGCCACGGGGCCAGGAGCGCTGCTGGGCACACGTAGCCTGCCCTCGCCACGCGCCGCCGCCTCGCTCCCGCCACACCGACATCTCCTGACGTGTCAGTTGTTAGCTCAGCTCCCCTCCGTGTTCATTAAGTTGGCCAAGATCACCCAGCACAACTTGTACACTCGTTTCTTGTGTATTATTGCATCTCCTTAGAGCGTCTGTGTGATCACAGACAGGGTTTGCATTGAGGAGATCAGAAGCTGCTTCTCTGAGCACCTTCTTTTGCAAAGAAGTTTCAGAGCAGAAGAATGATCAGGATGTTCTCCGTGCTCTGATGATTCTTACATTATTGTTTTCCTTTCTTAATCTTTTCAGTCTGTGCCCTTAAAATAAAACCAGAAATTTAATTTGGGAGCCGCTTCACGTCTTCTCAGACACCAACTCCCAGCTGTGGGACAGCGTGCAAGGAGAGCACACAGCTTTTTACCCCAAGAGTTGCCAAATCTGTCACTGCTAGTTCAAGGTTACAGAAGAGGTGGTAGTACTACACAATGTATAATTTGAGTTTACTTTTCTGATAGTCTGCTGAGGGTTTAGTAACATCCCCAACACGTATTATTTCTAAACTTTTCCCCAGACATGATGCAGCCTCAACAAAGGAGCTCATGTATCATTTTTAGAGTTAGATGATAATGTATGTGTAAATAATGCTTTGATATTAATAAAACTGCCTTAAAGGAATGTACCTAGGTGTGAAACAAAACTTTAAAAGCTCTTATTTAAACTGTAATTTCCTTTACATATTGATTTTTTTAATGTTTGCCATTGTATACATTTATTAATGATGTTATTAAAATGCCAAACCAAATAATTTTTATTTGTATTTTGTGTGTACATTTATACACACTTTTTTTCTGGAAACTGACGTTACTGGAAGGATATTGGTGTGAAGTGATGGCGTTGTGGTCAGTTGGTGATGTGTTCAGTGAGTATTTCTTCTGGAAGGGAAATGATAAAACTGTAGCAGAATTTTTCTGGACAGTGTGTAGTTTTTGTGTTGTTTATTTGTGTAGGCCAGTGTAGCTTTTAACTATATGCTATTTTGATTATTATTTTTTTTAAAAAAAAAGACACTAATTTCATAAGTAAATACAAAAAGAAATCATTATAGATTTGCCAGATGTATTTAAAGCTTTGATTTTGCTTGGTTGTTATTTTTGCTGAGACAAGTCTCAGTATCTCTTCGGAGGACAGAGGTAGCTAAATTTTAGAGAGAAAGATTTGTGAAGCATAGTAAACTGCTATTGTGCACATGTCTCAATCTTTCACATTTAGAGCTTTCTGGATTAAAAAAAACCTTGACGAGTCAAATTTAATATTTAAGTGCTGAAGGATTTTGGGGTACCACAGAGAAGAAACCCTAAAGGGGAGAACGAGTGAGTGACAGGCCGAGGGTAAGATAAATTTTACTTTTCAAGACTGTATCTTAATATTTAGCTCATTTAGTAATGCATTTGTCAATCCAGAGTTCATTAATCAGCCCGATATTCCCAAATACCAGATGTTCCTTTCAGTCTTTCACTTAACAAATGTAAAATCACGTGTATCTGGGCATCTTTCTAGTGACTCTCCCTAGAGCTTCAACATTTTTAGGTCACTTCTTTCCCATTTGAGACAACTGCCATGATAGAGGGGGGTTGGTTCATGTCTTCTGAAGGGGGAGGGGAGGATTTAAACTGCTGTGTATGAAGTATTCTGTCAAGTTCACCCCTCAGAACAGCAGCCAAATCCTTCAGAAATTCAGGAAACCATGGTAAGGATGTGAAGTAACTTGCCTTGCCCCAGAAGATGCTTTTCCTTACTCTGTTAATGGGAGCTGTTCACTCTGTAGCATTAAGATTTCCTTACAGGGGAAAAAACCCAGCCCATGTCAATGATGTTCTCGGCTCGCAGAACTGTCTTGCCCATCTAGAATGGAACCCAGGTAGATGGACTGGTTTCTGCCTTGTGTTTTTACGAGTGTTTCCCTGTCTCGGGTGGCATTGCCATGGTGCAGCAGCCAACAGCCACCCAAGATGGCAAGGCCTTTTGTGGGGGTTTTTCTTCACTCTTCTGTAATCTTTATTTCCATTCTGTCCCAAGTTGTGTTGACACTACCACTTCCCTTTTGGCAAAGTTTGTACAGGACGTTTTTGTTGGGCTCCATTCAAAAGCCTCTTTCCCCATTATCTTCAGATTTTGTCCCTCACTTTTACCTGTCCCCTCTTTGGGTGTCGTGGGGGTACTCGTTACCACAGTATGTTTATTGGCCTACACAGTTTCTGCCACTTCTGCCTTCAACACACAATGTTGGGAGGGATTTTATTCATTTAGGCAGGAGAGAGGAGCTGTCCCAGCTGTCCCCAGAACACACGACACGGGGTCAGGAACCTGCAGTAACGTTACTCCCTGGGGCAACGCTGCTGGGGCGAGGCTGGCACCAGGGTCCCCCCAACCTGTGGCTGGCTGGTGCCTCCGGGTGTCCTGCCCCTTCTGGGGGGCTCTAAAAATGGGCAAGGCATGTGCCCATTGTCATGGGGCCATTACCAGCAGGCTCCATCATCTCCCGAGGGGAAGAGACTCTGAAAATGCAACTAAAAACATAGACAATCAAATGCGTTTTCTGTAGTGTAGGCAAGTTGATTTTTTTCTAGGTAAAAATAATAAAAAGAAAGCAACATGTAGCAGGGGATAAATGGCTACGGGTACACAATCTAAACATCTCCGTTCTGTGTGTACTGACAAATATTTTAGAACTTTACGTTAATTTGTTATTTCCTAATAATGTTCTTTGAAGTTTAAACCTTCACGGTCAGTACCATGCACAGAAAGTTCCAGGTTTGTCCATCTTATTAATAAAGACTATAACATCCTTTAAATAACACCTTGTCTACTTACTGGTTACTCAGTCGTAGATTGCAAACATGTCTTGTCTTGTAAAGAATATTCTGTTAAAGCATCTCATACCCCAAAGACAGTTTTTCTTTTTTCCTCACCAGATTATACAATATAAACTTAACACCATTGAAAGATACTCTGTTAAAACATCTAATACCCCAAGACAGTATTTTTTTCACACCAGATTCTACAATATAAACTTAACACAATTGGAAAAAAAATAGTTAAAACATATAATTGGCAATTTTACTCATGATAAGGAGACAAAAGTTTTAAAATGTTATTTGTAACGAGACTTTCACCAGTTTTGCTTTTATACTCTACAAAATCAATGCCTAGTGCCAGAAAACAGCATCTACTTCATGTGTTCGTCAAAATGTATGATGATTGGATCGTGGCCTGTTGATCTCACGAACTTCAAAAAGTCGTTGGGGCTTAAGCCCATGGTTGCAGAATTTGTCATTGGATGGAAATACACCTTTTCGTGGCCACCTTCCAGAAAGCCAGCATCCAGCACAAACCTCACATCTCCCTGGTCACAGAAGAGGGCGAGGGGTGTCGCACAGCCCTGGCCCACTTTCAGTTTTTCCAGCATGGTGTTTTCATCAGCAAACCTTAGGTTTCCACTTCCAACACCCAGTTTTTTAGCAAGATCGTTTAAATTGATTTGCCTGTCGTGCAGAACACTCACCAGCCAGAACCCTTTCTTCTTTTTGTCTTTAAGAAAAAGGTTTTTACTGTGACCGCCTTTCATGTGTTGGACGTGGGGCATCATTTCTTCAACAGTGAACACCTGGAAAACATCATCAGTGTAGTGTGAGACTCTGTATATCCCATTAGACTGACAGTTGTGTGCTGACAGGTATCGTCTGTTAAACACTTGGAAAATATTGAATGTTATACTCAGCCTAAAAACTGTACTCGTTTTGAAGAAATTTTAAAAGAACACAAATAAAATGTGACATGCTTCTCCTGCACGCGCTCTGAATCATTTCTGTCTCACATACAGCAAGAATATCGCCCTAAAAACACAGGAGGGCTGCCCCCACCCCCCTCCTTTTCCAAGCTCCACTGCAGCCAGACTGGAATGATGTGGTACGTGCACTTCGAACTGGGAGGGAGAAGGAGTTTGGGAAGCATCCTCGGCTGGGGATGGGCTGCAGCTCCTGGAATCACCGGGGACCGGGAAGGGAAAAGGGACATCTGGGCAACAGAAATACAGGAGGGGGAACCTGGCTGCTTAAAACGGCCCCAAAAAGCACTACAATATCACGCCAGGCCAGGCGAGAAATTCCGTAGTGATAATTCTGCTATAAAATTCCGCACAGGGCCTCGGAGTGCGCTGCTGCCCGGCCGTGTCCTGTCCCTAGCGGTGGTTCCGGACTGAAGGAAGGTAAGGAGGATGCCGAGGGTCGGCGGCGGCCCCTGGCCCTACCTCGGGGTGCTCGGCGGTGACCGTGGCGATGCCCAACTCCCGCAGGCGCTGGCCCAGCGCCTCCCGCAGCTCCGCCGCCATCCCGGCGCGATCCCGCCCCTTCCGGCGCGCGCCCGCCCCTTCCGGCGGCACCGCTAAAATGGCGGCAGCGCCTCAGGGGGCGGCAGCGCTGAGGGACGGAGCGGTCGCCGAACCGCGGCCGGGAGCAGGTTTAGACATCTACAGTAAGTTTTGAGAAGGGGGAGAACTAGACTTCATAGCCGGGTATAACGGCTGAAGGGATTTATGGCCTCAAGTTGCGCCAGGGAAGGTTTAAACTAGATAATAGGAAGTGTTTCTTTACAGAACGGGTTGTTAGGCGTTGGAATGGGCTGCCCAGGGAGGTCCCCATCCCTGGAGGTGTTTAAGAGTAGGGTTGACATAGAACTGAAGGATCTGGTGTAGTTGGGAACTGTCAATGCTGGGTTAATGGTTGGACTGGATGATCTTCAAGGCCCTTTCCAACCCAGATGATTCTGTGGTGATTCTGCTCCAACACTTCCAATTTGGGAGTTGCGTTTTGATTCTTTTTTTATTTTTTTTTTTTTCCCTAAGTTGTATCTGAAGTGTGTGAACAGGGAGGGCACTTCAAAAAATGAGCAGCTTGGCCACCCGGGGAACCCAGAGCCGGCTGTGGTAGGGCAGTGACCTAAAACCGAATGCTGGAACCAGACACTTCTCTGAGGAGATGGGCCCAGCCTGAGGGGACACAGTCCTGGGCACCTGGCTTGCTCAGACCCTGCTTGAGCTGGGGCTTTTGTCAGTCTCCAGGAGTGCTTTCCCACTTCCACAGTTCCGTGATCCTGTGACACGCCAGAGGCCAGAGCTTGCTGTTCCTTCTGGGGCAGAAAAATCCAGCTGTCCCTCTCATCTGACGGCCTCGTGCCATCCTGCTTCAGCCTCACCTGGCTGGAGAACAAAGTTCTCCACAACACTGCTCTGTAGGGGCTGCCTCTGCCTCTCCTTCTGCACAGTTCAATGTATTTCATCTTTCTCAAAACAATCTCTTGTCAGATAGGGCCATTGGAACAATACCCTGCTTTGACATACACCGGGTTTTCACACCCAGTGTGAACTGTGTTTGGTTCAAACATTGATTTCAAAACAGGTATTTGTCCCAAATACAGACCAATTAATTTTTTTAGTATACATGCTTACTGCAATTTCACATGCCTATGTACAGTTTTGCTGGGAATGTTGCTGCTAAGTAAGTTAAGAAATACTAGAAAAATCAAAATTACTCTAAATTTACACATTAAAAATGAGATCTGCATAATCAGGGTTTTTTTAAAGGCAACCAATAATAATCAAGAATTGCAACTAAGGGACAAAACCAAGCATTAACGGCCACATAGTTAAGTGGAAAATATTTCTGCAACCAAAACCATCATCCTGACCTATGACATCAGAAATTATTTGTTTTCAGTTTGCCCTTCAGAATAACAGGCAATCTATAATAAAGCTTTAAATTAAACCAGTATGAATCTGTGGTGAGGAGACATGTGGGTAAAATATGATCCCACACTAATTCCCAGAGCCTTACAGCAGCGCATAGAAAGATTTTCAGGCAGCATCCAACAGAAGATCAACTCAAAAAGCAGATTTGCAGTAAACTCTGGTGACTGTTTTGCATGCTAAATTTATCTTTGGTATAAAAGGTTTTTCAGGTCAATCCCAGACTCAGCAGAGAGTCCTGTCAGACGAAGGACGCGTTGCCCTTCACGCTGTCTTTCTGCCTGATTTGTCTCCCTGGGTGGGAGCACTGTGTTTAATTCTCCTTGGACAACCTTTGATATTTCAGTGTTTTTTACTGTGGTTTGGTTTTGAGATTATTTTCCCCATTTTACTTTTGGAGAAACCCTGGAGGGCCCTGTGCATTTTATCAGTACCTGACACATTAATCAGCAGGTGGTGCCTCTGAAATACAGAGCACCTTTTTTTTGTCAATTATCAGCATCCTAAAAGAGCAAGTACTTGCTGAAGCACGATGTGGAGAGCAGCAAAACACGTAGCCTTTTGCAGGCGTACAGAAATCCACCTTTGTGTGTACTACCACAAGCCCCATATTACAGGCAAAGTGTCTAAAATACACAGCTCAAGTATATGCAGGGCAAATGACAGTTATTACTCGCAACAAGCCACTTGCAGCTGACTGATGCAGACTGCTGTAAAAGCAGTGCTGTCCCTCGCAGACACCAGGGGATGTCACAGGATGGAACTTGGGATCATCTCTGGGTTTCACAAATGCCATTAACGGGGTGTTACCGTGGAAGCTGGCAGAGGAGCTCTCCAAGACTCATTTTGGAGTTTCAGAAAGCAGGCAGGGCTTGATGCATGGGAGATATTCCACCTAACGTGCATACACAGAAACAAATGTTCATCCTTTATCCACCTACAAGACATGAATATTGATATGTTTTCCAAGAAGTTTCCACCTTTCCATCTATCACATTTGCATGATGCTGGTGTTGCAAAACTACCCTGCGCATGTGCGGGGGTCTCAGTGATGTCGGTGGTTGTTGGCAGAGTTGGGCCCCTGCTCCTTTTTCCCTTCAATGGTCACAAGTCTTTTGAGGACAATTTCTTCTCTTTGGATGTTTCCCAACTCTGTTATCCATAAGTTGCTCTTTCTTATCTGCCTCATTTGAGCCTTTCTGCCAGGATGTATCTGTTCTCAAGGTTAGGATATTTCTCTGTACAATTTCATCACTCAGGCCTTGTTCCTCACAAAGTTAAACATTGTTTGGTAAAAGAATTTCTTAATAATCCCCCCTTTGGGCCTTGCAGGAGTACACATCTGGGTACAACAATGACCATGGGATGCTTTTCTTATCACCAACTGTAACGCGCCTCAACTTGAAGGCACCAACTGCTCGCAAGCATCAAGGGAACGTTAAGGATTTTTCAAAAAACACTTAAGAGTTTTCCCTTAATTTTTTTTTCCTGGTCTACTAAGTGATACTATTTTAGAGATGCCTAATTAGAGAGAACTTGAAAAATCAATCACGTTAAAGCTTTAGATTGGAGGTGGGCGGGAGGACATTGCAAAGAAATGCAACTCTCCCCTGGCAGGCGGGAAAAAAACAAATTTAAGTGTATATATTTAAAAAAAATAATAATCTCCGCAACCCTAGGAGGAGGGTGAGCCACGGCCGGCCTGGGAAGGGATCTCCCGGCCCCTGGGAGGAGAAAGAGGCTCCGCCCCTTCCCGGGGCGCGATGTCCCTGCGCCTGCGCGGTGTCCTGCGCCTGCGCGGTGCCTGCGCAGGGAGCGCGGGTCGGGGCCGCCATCGCGGGGCAGCACCGCGCCGGGCCGCGGGGAAGGGTATGAGGGCAGCGGGGAAGGGGACGGGAGGGCCGCGGCCGTTCCGCGGCAGCGGGCGGTGTAGTTGCCTTCGCCGCCGGTGGCCGCGGGGTCGCCCTGCAGCGACAGCCCGGCGTGCGTTGCTCCGCTGTGAGCTTCTGCGGCCTCGCCGTCTCCTTACGTCTGGGTGTTTGCAGCGGCTGGTGGCAGCTCCTGCGCGTTCCTCGGCTTTACCGACTCTGCCCCTTCGAAGTGCTCTTTAAGGGGAAAAAAAAAAAATAGTTGTTTTTGTTGGTTAGTTTGTCATCTGCTCGCTTCGTGCAGGTCTCCAGATACCGGAGAGTTTTAAGGGGGCCGCAGGACCTGGGCAACTCACTCATGGGGAGCTGCTCGGAGGGGTACAACCACCTCTGAGAGAAGGTGTGGAAGGTGCAGAGAGAGGCATCGCTGAGCAGGACGGCAGAATAGGAAGAAGAGAAGTTCAAACAGGAGGTTGTTGTACAGGATGATTAGCAAAATGACTCAAACCAAAGTTAAGGTGGTTAAAACAAGATGTGGGGTGATCGGACAGAAGCATCTTGTAAACCTTAATTGCTAAGCCAGGCCTTGGTCTCAAAGGATGTCTCTGTCCATGTGACAGCCCCGGCGTTACTGCAGTGCTACAGTCTTTTAGTGGTGTGTGCACTGTGTAAGCAGCATTCTGCTCCTGTGGTTTACTGGCTTAGAGAGGTGGGTTGCACCTGGATAATTGTCACTATAGCACAAAGAGTGCAGGTGTCCCTTTTCTTTCTAAATGGTGTCAATCTTAAGTGGAGACTTGAGTAGTTTTTATTGAAAATCATTGGAGCTGGGTAAAAGATTTGTCTGCTGTGGCTGTATTCATAGATCTGTGTGTCTGTGGCAGGCTAGTGGAGAAAGGTGAAGCCCTTAAGGAAACTGTAAAACTGGAACGGTTACTAAATAGTTCAACTTTTTCAGTATTAAAAAGCCTGTTTTGAAACACAACATTCATGCCTTGTGTTCCCGTCTATAATAGCAAAGAGCATTTTTACAGCTTTGAGACCGATTTCAATGTGTCCTTTGTATTTTCAGTGAGGAAATGAATCGAGGGTTGATACTAAAGTTTGAAAATCTGGTCCAGTTACGTGGTGTGTGCCGGCAGCTGCGTACTCTCTCCCACAGAAGAGTTTACAGAGCACAATGGGAGCCTGTGCAGTCATCTGCACAGCCCGTGAGGTCCGTCCTGCTGTATCCGCAGCTCTGGCAGAAAGACAAACCAAGCAGTGTTGCCTTATCGCAGTGCAGGCAGCTAGCTACAAAGGAGGTAATCAACAAAGTCCAGTCGTCTCTGGTTTGATGTGAAATTTCAAACTACGGGAGCTCAGTTGGAGCATTTTAATTACCAAAAAAAAAAAAAAAAGAGCTTTAGAATGAATATAGAGAAGTTATTCTAAATTTATAAGACAAAATGTACTTAATGTATGACTGTGTTGTGACTCCCTCTCAAATACTGACTTAAAGTGCTTCTAGCAGCAGCATCATGGCTCTTTCAGAGGCAGGAGGAAATTATTACAAAAAATGATGTTGATTTTTTTCGTTGTTTTGAAAAACTAATAATGAAAAAAGATTGAGTAGTGCGCTATACATTTTTAATATTCAGTATGATTTGTTAAGTCATTCATTTATTGTAATTCATTAGTATTGTAGTAAAAAAGATAGACTTACATCATATGGCTTGAGATCATTGTCATCTTATTATTTATTGTTTTTATTATTTCTTAGTTTATGCCAGCTATGTCTTCCTATATACGTATCTAATTCCATGTAGGAGACAAAAAAGAAGAAAAAGAAGATACCAGTGACAAAAGGTGAAGTGGAGATAAGGCAGAAGATGACAGTTGAGGAACTTGCACAAGCTATGGGCAAAGACATAGGTGAGAGCCAACTCTGTTGTTTGAGTTTGAATGGAACACAGCAGTTGGAATCTGACATGGCCCTTCATGAGCCATAAAGACAAAGAGGTCTACGATGGCATTAGTGGTTGCTGATTCCTCTCTAGCAAGGTAGGTGGTACCCATTCCAAAGAAAGTGTTGGTAGACACAATGGCAGACTAACGGGGAAAACAAGTTGGGTTATCCAAATTACCAGGCAAGACATTTTAATGTGAAGAAGCCAGGACTCCTTTGTCTCCAGCAGAAAGGCTTGAAATGCAGGTAGGGTGCTCTTTATGACCGTTTACTAAGTGCTAAATTATTTTGGAGGGAAAAACATTGCACCCTGGTTTGTCAAAGCTGGACCCCTGTGAGTAAAGAATTCATGGCTATAGAGAGAAGGTGCAGAAGAGCTTCAGCCCATAATCCAACCATTAGGTATTCACCTGGGAGCAGGAATCGTGGATTCAGGAGCGATACACGTTCCACTTAAACCATCATTTGATTAACTGGGAGCGGGCAGGGCTTGTCTGGAGACACTCCCCTCTTCAGGTGGCTGCCCTGACAGTTACAGGAGCAGTTTGTGCTTTTAATGCCGTGAATCTTTCCTGGTTGTACATTGGCTCAGCTTGACCAGTGATGTTTTAGGGGGGTTATTAGCATGTTTTGACTATTGACATTTGAAATAGTTCCATACCTGTATAATATCAATCTCCGGTCTCTTTTTATCCAGCTGGGTACTTTCTCTGGCAAACTTCCCTCTCATTGATGAGTAGAGAAGCAGAGAAGTCTGTCATGTCTTGCTGTACATTTCTGAGATAGATTTGTAACTGTACTTAGGTCAGTGTGTAACAATTTTTGACTACAGCAGTATGTTCTGTATTTCTAGTACCAAAGAAAGCGGCATATGAACAGATTTATCAAATTTTCTTCCTCACCAAATCACTTCTTAGCTGTTTGGTTTAGATGAGTTTCAGTTGTTTTGTGCGTAGAGATTAATGGGAAAGTAGGCTATAAAAATGTGAGTGAAAAAAAGGATTGTAGCATCTAATCAGGGAGTCATTTTCAGTAAACCTTTCTGAACCACGTTCTTCTCTCAAGTGTGTAGTGTAACGGGAACTTTTAGATAAATCAACTAAAAGAAAAATACTTGGTGAGTGAAACTTATTACCGTGCTATAAACTACTAATGAATAAGTCTTAAACTGTATGAAGTGGGGTTTTTTTGTCCCGTGTGTTTTTGTGGATGTAATTGTTCAATGTCTTTATTCTTTCTGCAGATCATATTTATGAAGCGCTGCTATACACAGACATTGACCTTGATTCAGTAGAACCAGATTCCATTTTATGTGAAGACCATATCAAACTAATTGTCAAAAAATCAGGAATGAAGTTTAAATCCGCAAAACTGAAAGAGGAAAAAGAAAGAGTAAACACAGATGCTGTGAAAAGGTGAGCTGTGAACTGTCCTTTTAGACTCCTTATATCCTGTTTGTTTCTGCAGGTGTTTTCATACGTGGTATTTCCTTTGTTCTGATGGTGTGTTCACAATATCCGATACAGTCTTAATCGGATAATATTGAAAAGGTAGAGTTTACTATTTTTATTTCTTTGGTCATAAAACTGATACTTGGATTTGATTTGGTTTAGGTGAGCTTTTCCTGTGCCATTTTCTCAGTAGGGCTGAGCACTAAGAGGGGTCGCTGTGGTGTAGCTCGGAGTTGTGATCCCAGGAGGAAGAAGCCAGCATCCCCTCTTCATCACTGAATTCTGGAAAATGGCTCTTGGTTCGCCGTGGTGGGCACGCGTGTCGCTCTGGATTGTTTTGATATTTACAAAACAGGTTTTTGTTTTGATTGTAGGCCTCCTGCAGACCCAGCAGCACTAACCCCACGGCCCCCGGTTGTTACTATCTTGGGCCACGTTGATCATGGGAAAACAACCTTACTTGACAGTCTGCGAAAAACTCAAGTGGCATCAATGGAAGCAGGAGGCATTACACAACACATTGGGGCTTTTCTCGGTAGGATTCATGTGTACGTGCTTGTGTATAGAACAGTTTATTCTCCCTCTTGCATAGTGCAAGACTTGCTGCCAGTTCACTGGGGAAAAATGTGGCAGCATAAACAGTTTATAGGTAAGCAGTGAAAAAGGAAGTCATAACTTGTGATAACTGTCATAACTGTGTGGATGGAACTTTGAAGTCGATTGTCTGTGCAGTTGAAATTATATTAGACTATTTTGGGTATGAAAGATCCCAGGACACTTCTTTTTTTTTCCCTCAGGAGTCAAAAACACTTCTGACTTCCGTGCCAACAGTTATCTGCCTAAAATATGTCTTTATCGATAAAAAAGTTCTCAAAGGAGTGATGCTTGATTTACAATAGGTCAAATAAAGCTACGTGAAACTCTCATTTTAAAATGCACTGTATGCATTTGTTCACAGTGCATTTGCCTTCTGGGGAAAAGATAACTTTTCTCGATACTCCTGGACATGCAGCTTTTTCAGCCATGCGAGCAAGAGGTACCCATGTTACCGACATCGTCATACTGGTGGTGGCGGCAGAAGACGGGGTGATGCAACAAACTGTAGAATCCATTCAGCATGCTAAAAATGCAGGAGGTATGGTGCTTAATGAGTTCATAGTACGTTTTGAAGTGACTTTCAAGCCCAGTACACAAAGTTAGTATCCGAGGTGTGTGTTACTATGCAGCTCAAATAATGAGCACTTCGCCGACACTTATTCACCTCTCAAGAGAAACTCCTCGAACTGGAATCCACAGAACTTGGGAAATAACTGTCATAGTCCCCTTCCTTCTCCCCTAGGAAGGTGTTGGAAGATACACTGAATGTTGCAGTAATATGTGAAGATAATAAAATAATATTTTTGCAGGACTCGCAGGTTTGCGAGAAAAGCACTCATAAGGGTGTGTGGGAGGGGTGTTTTTGTTCTTTTGGGTTTTTTCCCCTTCCCTACTAGGATAACTCCTCCAGCTTACTCCTGGTAGCTCAGATCCCTGTGGCTGCTCAGGGAACAGGCACCAAGTGAGATAATTTGTTCTAAGGGGTCATAACCAGCGCTCGCCTTGTATTGCAGTTGTGCTAGTAGCAGCAAGTTTTGGTTAGGTTGGTGATGAGTTTGTTTGTTCTCTTTTTAGTTCCTCTTATCCTCGCCATTAATAAATGTGACAAACCTGAAGCTGATCCTGAAAGAGTAAAGAAGGAATTGCTGGCTCACGATGTGGTCTGTGAGGAGTTCGGAGGTGATGTGCAAGCTGTAAATATTTCTGCGCTCAAGGTAAAGTTTTGGTGGAAAAAATGGTGTTTGTGAATGTCTAATATGTGGGTAGAGCTGCATTTTTATTTGGCAGCTGGAAAATAAAATACTTGTCTTCCTGGTATTTGGTATCTTACCATGAGCTAAGTGCTGCTGGCTCTCACCAGAATTATTTGAAACATACTTGTATTGTGTTTTGAGGCTCAGACCTTCAGTGAGCAACAATATCTCATTTTTCTTATGGGAATTTAGTGGATATTTTTCAGGGTAATCCTAATAGGTTTCCTCGTATATTTGCTCATTGTATTAAATCAGTGCAAAATCAAGGTTGGTGATAATGCTGTGCATGAAGAGAAAAACTCAGATGGGGTACATAAATATTTTCCTAACACATGCCTAATCACAGGAACATAATTTTGTAGTGGTCATAGAAGATTTACCATCTTAGCCTTACAAACAACTGATAGCTAAAAACCTGTTGTGGTTTGAGCCCAGAGGGCAACTGAGCACCACACAGCCATTCACTCACCCCTTTTCCTCCAGCACTGGGAAGGAAACCTTTTGAAGACATGCCCTTACGCTTTAAAATAGGCTTACATAAAAATGGCTTCTCCGTTCAGCTCTGCAACACATGTTGTTGCCCTAAATCCTGTAGATCAGGGTGCTGTATCTGTTCTGTATCTGTTCTCTGCTGTATCACTGTATCTGTTCTCAAAAATCACATGTAATTAGAACAAAGGGGGGGAAAAACCCAAAACAGACTAACAGTTTAGTCTCTGATGTCCTGGAGCCTTGACCAGGTGGTAGATGTCCTCAAATTTCAGTTTGGCTGTTCAAGTGTTTTGTTTGTTGTTTTTTTTTAAAATTTGCATTCCTAATATACTTGTAGCAGAATATGGCAGTGTCTTTTTCTGCGTTCTTAACCCAGCTGCTGTGAGCAGAGAAGCAAGGCAAGTGCCTTTCCTAACGTTTTGTGTGTTCTGGTCCAGCTGTGCAGCAGTATGGATAGTTAATTGCTTTAGTACCATCTTGCCTTGAAGGCAAAGGGGGCTGGGCTGTTGCACTCTATTGCATTGTTAGAAGTTCTGAATTAAAGGGGGGAATTTAGCCCTAAGATTTCAACTTCTGATCTTCTGTGTATTTTTGCATATGTTTGGTTTTATACAGGGTGAAAACCTGATGGTTTTAGCCGAAGCAACTGTTGCTTTAGCAGAGATGTTAGAACTGAAGGCAGATGCCACAGGTCTGGTAGAGGGGACCGTAATTGAGTCTCGCAAAGACAAAGGTAAAGGGTAAGTAAGTACTCTGCTGCCTTTACAACTTTAATGAAGCAATTTGTAACAGTGCAGAGATGCTGTTCAGGTGGTTTGTACCTCAGTATTCATGTTTAACGTGAACTTCTTGTTGTTAAACTGTAACAGTTTCTGTGCAGTGTTTGTAAAAAGCATTGAAATGTTACTCTACAGCATGCAGGCCAGAAAAAGAAGTAATAAACTGATGGGGCAAAATTTGTCCTATCACTGAAATGAAATCCTGTAAGCACAGGAAGTAGTTGAAAATGCTAGAACATATTATTTTTTAAAATATCAGTAAAAAAGTAGGAACAATTAAGTTAATAGTCATAATGTAATACATGTACAATTCTTGGTGAATTGTATGTAACGTGACATTTTACTGTTTTAAAAATCTTGCTCCTTTTGCAGGTTCTTGTAAGCAAGGTGTGTTCTGCCCTCTAAAAAGGAACTGAATTCTAAAAACTTGTTGGGAGTTTGGGTGGGGAGTGGTGTCACTTAATGTGTAAAATGGGTCTGTTGCTGATTTCACAAATGCCAATTTTTGTATTGATGTGTAGAAATTGAGAGAGTACAGTACAGGTTCTGGGCTTTCTGCAAGCCACTTCAAAATTTTCTTAGAGCTGTAATAAAATGTGTCACAGGAATATTCTGCCTGTGATCGATTACAAGTAAGTACCTTCTGCCTTGTGTTTGCTCACCCACACTGGCCATGAAAACAGGGAGAAGAGTCAACTTAATCTATTTCTGTTCTTTTTCTCCTCTGCTTTTCACTAGTCCAGTGACCACAGCCATCGTGCAAAGAGGAACTCTGCGGAAGGGCTGTGTTCTGGTTGCAGGGAAGACGTGGGCGAAAGTGCGGTTCATGTTTGATGAGAATGGCAAAGCAGTAGATGCAGCCTCTCCGGGCATCCCAGTGGAAATCATGGGCTGGAAGGAAGTCCCTTCGGCGGGAGATGAAATCCTTGAAGTAGAATCTGAGGTACAGAAAGAATGGTTTAATGGGAAACTTACACTGCAGTGAGGTGGATGGGAGGGAGCTGAGTACAAAATAAGTGATAGCTTTCATTCTAAATCACTTGGGTAGTGTGATAAAAGGTGAAGGCCAAGCACGGGTATTAAGAGACCTGAGCTAGGCGTGGTCTAAGGGAAACGAGGATTTGCATTTTGCCTCTTTGTTTTCCACTGTCCCACCTCTCCCCAGCCAGACTGTCCTCTCCTCATCCCCACGCATCCAGATTAACCTCCTCTGCAATCCCATGAAGCAAGCAGGCTGTCTCTGGAGGGAAGGATGAGTCACCTCTGGTTCATGCTTTTGCTTCTGGTGGTCATGCTGCCTTCCTCCGTGCTGGCTTTGCAGTGACCACAGTCCTGAATGGCTCCTGACAGGGTCGTCTGGGATACCTTCTAACATGTTCCCTTTCTAAAGGCACAGGGGCTTTTCTGGTTTTTATGATCCCACTATTGCCTTACCTGGGGAACAGTCCAGTACTTAGTGGTATCAGTGTTTTAAATTTAGACTGACAGAACTAGTTTCTAAGAAAATAGGCATAAAATACAGCTTGAAATAGGTGTTGTGAGAGCTGGACAAATACCACATGGAAGAGTGAACAATAACTTATTCTCTTCTGCAGTGCAGACAAACTGTAAAAATGGGCCTTGAGTCATGCTACAGCCCAGGGAGGAAGCTGTTGTGCTCGTTCTCTGCCATGTTTGCAGCAAAACCTATTGTTACATGAGAAAGAAAACCAGTGAGCCTGTAGAGGAGATGCAAAAGGATGAAATTGCATTAATGTGGAGTTTTCCAAAGCAGTGTTTTTAAGATAATGTTTCTGTTGTCCTGCCCAGCAAAGGGCACATGAAGTTGTGGCGTGGAGAACCTATGCTGAGCAACAGGAGAAGATGAAAAGGGACGTGGAAGTTATTGAAGCCAAGCAAAAGGAACACAGGATGGAATATGAGAAGAAGCAAGAGAAGCTAGCCCATCTGACCTGGAGACAGAGGAAGGCAGTGCTCTACAAGGCCAACAAGCACCTGATGTTTTCAAGGCCTAAGGAGAGAACAGAGATGGACAAAAATGTGCTATCGGTAATTGTTAAAGGTGCTGTCCTGTTCTGTTTACTGCTCCGTTGTTTCTCTGCTTCTCCAGTGTGCAGTCTGAAGCACAGCTCTGAACTGTTGGCCAGAAGTTTAAAAGTGAACAGATTCTTGAACTTCTCTCAATAGGAGGAGGGGCATCAGAAAACATCCAGTAGTCAGAAGGGTGTGCTTCCTGCAGGGCTGCGGCAACAGGAAAATTGGAGCCCAACCCCTTACCCCTTTTACTCCTGAGTAAAACCCACACAAGTGCCTATATATATATATAAAAATTTAAAAGTACATGTTTAAAAAAACCCCGCAAGCTCTATGAGCAGCAGTACTGCATCAACAAAATGAAGGACAAGAATAATTATAGATGAGTTGAAGTGGGACAGGAGGAACTTGGTTTGACCTCACATTTAGTGATATCTAAGCAGTGATGGTAGTAGCTGAAAAACTGCAAACTTGACAGCAGATGTGGAGCCTCTGCTCCTGTTGTACTGATTCAGTTCAATTTTGGCATTGATAGACTCGTTAGATGTGTTTTAACAGAGTACTGACAATAGTGAGAATGACAGTTGTCAGAAGACTCTATGTTGCACGGCGTGGATTGTCATCCCCTTAGTTCTACTTCAGTGTTTCTCTGATGCACACAAAGTCAGCAGGACTTGTGTTTCTCCACGCAGGTGATGTGGATGGCTCTGTAGAAGCTGTTCTGAATGTTCTGGACAGCTACAATGCTGACGATGAATGTAAACTGGACATCATTCATTTTGGCATGGGAGATATCACTGAAACCGATATAAATCTTGCTGAAACATTCAATGGTGAGTGTGTTCTTAAAAATCAGTTTACAACGAGTACAAAGTATTGAAATGGGTGGGTCTCGTTCGGGTTTTGTTTTCTCAGTAATAATTAGCAGAATCAACACAGTAAAGCTGTATCTATCTTAAAAATGTGTAACACCAAACAGCAGAGCAGGCAGGGAAGGCTAGAAATCCCATGCCAGTGGAAGGACTCTTGACAAGCTGTTGCCAGTAGTTGAACTGTTAAACTCTTCACTCAGGTTGCTTTATGATGCTCAAACAGGGCAACGCTTCAAAAGGAGGTTACAGAAGAGGGAGGTCACTGGAAAGACTGTGTCAGTAGCTGTTCCTGTTGGTACCCTGCAATTCTCACCTGCTGTAGAGGAGGTGGGGCCCTTGGACCTGCTGTAGTCCACAGTTAGATGAGAATGAGGTCACTGTCAGCTTTATTGGGACAGCCACACTGCTTTGCCAGCCCAAAAACAGGAGGTCCTTGTCCCTGCTCTGGTGAGCTGTGTGTAAGACATAGTGTCTGCTTGGGTACCTCCCATTCTCTCACTGGGGAACTTTCTATGAGGGCTTTTTTGAGCCATTTATTTTGATACGAAGTTCACAGCATTTGATGCGCACCAGTGGCAGAAATAAATGGTCCCTCCTTGAAAGGGAAATAGTAGCAAAATTCTGTTTCTTGTTTTGCTGACTGCCAATTCTAACGCACACTGCAGGTTGAACACTGAAGCATAGACACAGCACACGTACCCTTTATAGAGAGTGATCTCTTATAGTCACCACTTGCCCATTGTTTCATTTACCAGGCGTTATATTTGGATTCAGTGTGAAAGCCAATGAAAGCATTAAAAAAATGGCTGCTAAAAAGGGAATAAAAATTAAACTTCACAATATAATCTACAAGCTTATTGAAGACTTGAAAGATGAGCTCAATAGCAGGCTACCCCCATCTGTGGTGGAGAACACAATAGGTGAGTTTTCACTGACTTGTTTAAAAGTTTTGCTTTGCAACCTGGCCTACAATTTATTCTCCAGCGAAGCGTTCCTCCTGTATCAAATGTTTTATATTCCTCTGTAGCTGCTTTTGTTTTGTTACAAGCTTGGCATATGGAAGAGTGTAGCTTGCTCTAACTTATTGCCAGTTTGTTACTCTTGTGTCAACTTTTTTCTTTTAGGGGAAGCTTCTGTTCTCGACATCTTCTCTGTCACCGTAGGAAAAAACAAAATTCCAGTAGCTGGATGCAGAGTACAGAAGGGGCTGCTAGACAAGAAAATGAAATTCAAGTTAATCCGTAACAGGGATGTTATTTGGAGAGGTAAGTGTAGTTGCCACAGAAACATGTATCTGCATTCAGTACTGGACACTGCTCGCTGGGGTGAAGTCAGTGCGCAGTGTACGCAGCTGATGGCAGGGCACTCCCTAATGCTGCTCGGCAGGGAGTTGCTCCAGGTAGAGAAGAGCTGCCCCATGCCAGTGCACTGCTATCCAGACCTTTTCCTAACCACCACCTCCGACAGGAGAGCAGGAGCAGCACAGGATTTACCTGCTGAGAAAGACTGATGTCTGACTTTCATTATCTGCAAGTGCTCATAATCCTTAGGCTTGCTTTCATTTTGTAACTACAAGGCAAAACATGAATTCTGTAAGGACAAACCAGATCACTTCCATGCTCTGATGTTAGCGAGCTCTCTTTCTTTGACACAATTTCTCTCTGTAGGATCTTTATCATCGCTGAAGCATCATAAAGATGATGTCCAGGTAATAAAAGCGGGTATGGATTGCGGATTGAGTTTGGACAAGGATCTAGAATTCAATATTGGAGATGGGATTATCTGTTACGAAGAAAAAGAAGTCCAACAGACAACTTCCTGGGATCCAGGGTTTTAAAATACATTTCAATACATGAACACTCAAGAACATGTGTTATTCCTGGCTGGCCTTTAACTCTTACCATTAAATGGACTTTGAGAGACACACACGAGTTTCTTTATATCCAATGCTTCTATAACAACATTCTGCTTTTAAATCTTGTCAAGCAACCAGCTTCCCTCACTGGAACACAGGACAAACTACAGCAACTAATTGTAAGCACTTCCAAGTGTGTAAAACCATCACGGTGTAAATGTTTCTAATAACCATCTTTTGGTTCCAGAATAGCTGAGCCATCTTCTTCCTCAGTGCTGCTGGGGATGGGGTCTGCCTTTTGTTGGGACAGTGCTCCCCCTCTCTCTAGCACTGCCCCACTTGTAGGCGTGACTGCAGCCCCCTTCCTCTCCTGTTTTTCCAGATTAGGACGACTGTACTGTCTACTCCTCTCAGGTTTAGAGACCACTCCTAAGGTTAGCTAGAGTGTTGGGTTTTTTTATTTTTTCCTCTGCCATTGCTACCCATTATCTCCTTTGAAGGAGACTTAACTAACCACAGCCACTCTTTAAAAGAAGTTGGTGCTTCAGTTCTAGAGCCAAAGTATTTCATCCTAGTTGGCAGTCAGCATCCAAAGTCTCAGATTTTTATTGCTTAGCACCAGAGAGGAAACACAGTGCCCTAGAAAGTAGAAATAAATCTTTAAACAGTACAGAACTTCAGATTTTTATTGTCTAGTACATTTACTTGTCTTCTGGTTTATTGAAGCAGTAGGTCAGACAGCACTTGCCACAGTAGTGCCTGTCGAAGTGACTAGCCATGAAGACTCCAGCTCCACACTCTTCAGAGGGGCACTCCCGGCGCAGACGACTGATCTTGCCGTTCTCATCAACCTGGGAAGGCCAAAGAGGGGAACATCTCACACATATACTCGCCACATTTTAGCACTGATGATCATTTTGAGTATTTCTCTTTGGCAAAGTCGTTTTTGTGATAGTTAGTACATCAAACTTCTTGAAGCAGGTGCCCAACCACAACAGTTTCTTTGATTTAACAGGGGGGTGTTTGCACATAGAATACACCAGGCTACATGCAGGCTAGTTAAGAGGCTTCACGTGCTGCCTGGTGAGAGCTAAGTTTTCATCAAGTTTCTCCTAGAGTTAGTTCTACATACCTTGTAGTACTTAAGCACCGCAAGCTTAACCTTCTTTCTCTTATGCTTGTTCTTCTTAGGAGTAGTGTAAGACTTCTTCTTTCTTTTCTTGGCACCACCACGAAGTCTCAACACAAGGTGAAGAGTTGATTCCTATTTGTAAAGCACATGAAAGAGACTCAAAACGCTTTCTCAAGACAAGAGTAGCAGTTAAGCAGGCTTTTCCTTTTACCTACAGAAAGTAGAACTCTAGTGCCAGGTAATGAGGAAAGCTCTAAAAGGATTATGTGCAAACGCAGGGGCTCCAGAGAACAGGGGGCTGCTGCACCCCCAACCCCGCAGGGTTCAATTACTATAAAATCTATTGTGACTATATCTCACTGTTCTAACTGCACTCACAGAATAGTTTCATGATGTAACTAAGCCAAACTCAGGGCTATTTGTTGCTCCTCCTTTCTAGTGCCACTCACGGGCCTGCTCTGAGGTTCAGCTGGCAGAAGTGAGCAGGATTTTTCACGTTATCCCCCCAAAGCAGCTCACCACAGGGCTGACAGAAGGGAACTACTGGTAGTGGAAGCTGTGAGGAATGTTTTCTTCTGACTTAAAACTAGAGACTGTGCTGCAACCACTGTCAGTTCTAGGCCTAGCATCAGTACTTCCCCAGTCCAAAGTACTACCCACCCCAAAAATCAATTGATTGGGTTAAATCCCTTTGAAACATTTCTTAGGCCGAGCAGCAGCAAAGGTTGGTCTGCTCCAGTAGTGCCACCACTCTGCTCAGCCTTTCCTACTCACTTTTTGAATATTGTAGTCAGACAGCGTGCGTCCATCTTCTAGCTGCTTACCAGCAAAAATCAGTCGCTGCTGGTCAGGAGGAATGCCTAATGGTCAGATAAATCAGGATTAAACGAGGAACGTGGCCTATGACATTCTACAGTCAAATAAAAGGCTGCTGCAGACAGATCACATCTGCGTGAAGATACACATCAATCCAACAGGGAGGAGCACGTGCATCTTGAACTTACCCTCCTTATCCTGGATCTTAGTTTTAACATTTTCTATAGTATCAGAAGGCTCAACCTATAACGAAACGAAACAACGAGTAAAAACGCGCTCTGCCTTTTAATTAGCCCCAAAAAAAAGCTCAACACCCAGGAGGCGCTTCCGCCGCACCACCGATGCTGTCAGGGCCATTTCGGCCCAGCCCGATGGGGCAGGCCCGGCCTTTTTCCCTCCATCCCGACGTTTCGGGTCACCACAAGGCACCGGTCGGTTTCCTTCGCTGCATCCCGACATTTCGGGGACCCAGCGGGTACCGGCTGGCCCGGTAAGGCCGAGGCGGGGGGGGCGCGGCCCTGCCGCCTCACGGTGCCGGGCTGCGCTGAGGCCTTACCGGCACGACACCGGGTCGCGCCTCGCCGGGCACCGCTCCCGCCGGGATCGGGCCGCACCGGGAGGGGACCGCGCCNGCTCCCGGCTGCCCCCGCCGCTGCCCCCGCGCTGCGGCCTCACGGGAGCCGTAGTCCCGCCGCCGCCGCCGCTCCCACAAGGCACCGCGGCCGCTCCCACAAGGCACCGCGGCCGCCCTCAGCGAGGCGGCGCCTCAGCGCCCTCAGGGCGGCGGCGCCGCTCCCGCTGCCTGCCCCGCTCCCTGCCGGCCGGAGGGTGGCTGTGCCCCCACCCCGAGTTGCTGGGGGTTTGTTGAGGGCGGGATTTTCGTTGTTTGTTGCTCTGTAGGGCTTGAAATCGTAAAAATGGGTCTTCTCCCCTTAGGATGGGTCTGTGGGGGCAGCTGGAAAAACGGCCTAGGGCCACCCGCGGGAGCGCCAAAATCGAGTTAAGTTTAGCGGGGTGTGTAGGGCAAGTTTTTTTCAGAATGAGAAAACCCATAGAGAGGAATAGAGGAGCAGTGAGAGTCACGTTTATTTGGAAATTGTTTGTTAGGCAGTTTACCACATAAAAATAGAATACGGGAAGGTTTAAAGCAGAATGAACATTTACTTAAATACGTGAGTATCAGCTGATACTCTTTTAACAATTTTAGCTCTTCTGGGTTCTGGCCTGAGGTAGTTCTTCAACAAAGGAAGAAAAAGGGTTAGACTCTAAGAAAGGTGATAGGTCACAGTGCCAAGCCGTCGTGTGGGAGCAGAGAAACATTCTGTCCTTCCTCGCAGGCTTTTTGAGAAGGACCTGAGGGTTCTGGAGAGCAAGTGAACATCCATAGTGACAGAAAGAGAGGAAGTGGCTTGTGCTGAGCAAGGACCATCCGAGGAGTGTTACATGATAAACAGCAGTGCATTTGACAATGTAACAAACATCTTTCAGGTACATGAGGAATGAATAAGTAAAAAGCAGTTTGCTGCCTCTTTGTTTTCTGGAGGAAAAGGGTCTAAGCAGACCGAGTGTGACCTGTTGGTCTTGCAGAAATAAAGGATGGGTATATTTTCAGCTGGGTTTTGTGCCCTTGTATACAGGGCAGTCAAATAGAAGCCACTATGATGAATTCATACTACCAGAAGTTACAGTAGGGTTCATGCTTAATAACCATTTTTCTTAACTTTATGGCAGTTTTGAAATTATAAAGCATTATAAAGCTGTCCTAAACCAGGAGGAAGTCTACAGAACTAAAAAAGACCCATGACCTCTATCTCATGTGCCCTTTACTAGCGTTAATGGCTCTTCAGTTGGGCTGAAAGGTTATTGCTGAAGTTCCTGAAGGACTCCTGCCTGCTTGGTTGTGTCTGCCTTTATAATTCATCTGGAAAAACAGTGAATGATTTGTGCAGTATGTATAATAGGCATAGGACAAAGCTTATTAGGGCAAGTGCAGGATCTGTAAATGCAGGGGTTTTTTTTTCTTAGATGTGTTGGAACAGGATATTTTAATGGTACCATCAGTACTTTGGAAGACTGGAGTCAGATAGCAGTTGCTTGTGCAGAAAATAAGCATGAAAATTGATCTCGGAAAATCGTGTGGATTCTCACCTCACAGGATGGAGTGTGTGAAAATTTGCCAATTGGAGATGAAAAGGATGCAAGGATGATGGAATGTGTTTTCTGGCAGTTTTTCTTTGTAACAACAGAGGGAGCTCTTACAGCGGTCAAGCGAGGAACCCCGTTAGCTCTTTGTATGAACGGCAGTGAACACTAAGCATGCAGAAACAGTACTGAGAATTATTTTACCAACAAATAACAGTTATTTGTCCCTTTTAATACGTCCGTGTGAGAATGCATGGATGTTTGTATTTTGTTTAACTGAAAATGTGTTCTCAGTGCAGAAGGAAGTTGGCATATTGTACTCTGCAATGGTATGGTAATGGCATGTATATACTTTCTGTCCTGTTCTCAGCTTCAGTCATGTCTGTCCTTCAGTGCTGGAAGGAGATACTGCACAGGGTTTAGAATCAGCATGGGGAAGGGAAACTGCTCTGGGTGGTTCCTCCTCCTGAGGGACCTGGACAAAGGGACTGCAGCGTAGACATACCCTGATGCCTTGGTCTTGTGGGTTTTTTCCTGATAGACCATCGCTGGAGTTGTCGTGCAGGTTAGATCATCAAGATAATCTAACAAATCCTGCCAAAATACAACAAATGTCTCCTTAGAACAAATTTAGGCTTCAGTTCTACACATCCACCCGCTCCTTGGATTGCTGTGGGAGTTGTGTGTTTTGAGGACCGCAGTACACTCCCAAGAGCTAGTATGGGAATTTAGCTTAGACTAATTATTAGGAGATGAGTAATTGGGTTTTGGGGGAAGGAAGATGCCCAGCTGCGGTCCTGCGCCAGCAGATTCGTGGGGTGCCTGTTGGCAGAGCCTCTTTTTAGTGCTCGGCCCACAGCCAGCGTGAACAGGAAGAATACAAAATGCCATTAGCTGTTGTGCTGGGCTACATGTTCCCAAATAACAGATATCTCTATAATTAAGATAGATATTACTACTGCTGCTTTGTTTCAGTTTTAATATCTTTTGGCATTTTTTAAAAGGCGCTGGGCCATTTTTATTATATGGCTAAATCTGCAGAGTTAGGAGTCACAAGAGAACTTTTTTTCAAAGAGAAGAATTACAGGGCTACAGGCATTGTAAGTATTATGTGGATGAGGACCAGGGAAGGGTGTGCAAGGTTGGTTTTCAACATGTAGAATAATATGTGCTACAAATATAGCCCTTAAGTCAAATACATACACATAGAGATATTTTCTTGAAATAAATCAGTGTTTTTCTAGGGTTTTTTCTAGTAATGCCTGCTACTTAGCAGTGTGTTTCTGCATGCCTGTGAATTCTTACTACTCTGAAGAGCTTGCAATTTATGCAAATTTTATTAGGGATACACCCTTTGTGATGAGCATTACAACTTCTACCTCAAGAGCGGTTCAAATCTGTCAGACTGGCCAGCTTAGTGGCACTTGAGGTGTGTTCTGTGCTGTAGAGAAAGCTAAATTCTGTGACCCTGGGAAGTAGGGCCTTGCCAGGATGCTTCTGTACGTGTCTCAGCTGATCATGTCTTTTCCTAGGTTGGATTTTTTTTTTAATCTGATGCAGCATTTTCTGTACTGCATCTGCTCTGCTGAGAAGGAATTTCTAGCATTTTTAAAAGCCAGAGGACAGTTAATGTAATCCTGTTTGCAGGAGAAGGGGGAGAAAGAGGTGATACTATCAAAAGAATGGGAGAATTTAAAATATTTATTAAAGCCTCAGTTTAAAGAATATATTCAGGAATAAATGACTTAGGTGATGTCTACTTTACATATCATTGCTGCTGAACGTTGACTAATGTTCGAGAACACTTTCCCAGAATTACTGAGGGTGAACTACAAATTAAGAATGCAGTTTTCTCTTTTAGTGCTTTTTGTTATTCATTCGTTATTAAAATGGATGTGATCCTGCCATTATCAATGTATAGGCTGGTGCAGATGCTCCAAGAGCAGTCAGGTGAAAAGGCTCGTGGCTTCTGTGGGATTTCTGGACACAGCACATCCACGGAAGAGAGCCCCGAGCAAGTGCTTATGATTGGGAAAAAAGCATTTCACACTGCTTGCAAATACAGGCTAGTATACTTGGGAGACTGCTTGGCTTTATAAGAAATGCAGCGAGTGTGAAATATTTATTTTCCAGATTGAGGTTGTTGTAGCTCTTCAGGCTGTTATTTCTGTAACAGAACTAGAGCCTTCGTTACTGACACCTGATCTTTTCATTAACTCAGCTTGACACCACCTGAGCGACCACAGACTCTGCACTTTTTGATTACAAAATGCAGAGCAGCTGGGTTCCATAGGAGAGCTTTTTCCAGCTTCTGGTATTGTCACACACGATGAATGCAGAGGTCAGTGGCCATTTCTCTTCCTGCTTGTATAATTTAATTTAGTTATGAAGTTCTAGAATTTTACTTGTGACCAGCTTGCCTTGTTATGAAGTTCTAGAATTTTACTTGTGACCAGCTTGCCTTGTAAAGTTCAAACCTGAAATATAATTAAATACCAGGCACAAGCAAGGGATCAAAAAGAATGGCCAAATATATTTTTGTATGCTGGGAAAAGAGAGCAGGTGTAAACTCTCAGAAGTAGCAATACACCTTCATGGAAAAAATGGACAGTCCGTGGTAGATGACAACTGATTTATTATAATGCATTGCTGTGCCTACTGAAACTTGAGGTTCCATTTTCTCATTTAATTTTATGCTGGTGGATATATATTAATTTTCATGGTGCTATTTCTTAGATACGTAATGAGTTGCAAAAGATCATTATCAGATTAGTTGTCACACTGATTATAGGATCAGATGGGGTGTTTGACCTCAGATACACTGTATATACTGTAACTTGATTTACAGTGTGACATACATTGGATTTTGACCAGAAGGATGAAAACAGTGAATGAAAAGATTGCTGGCATTCTTACTGCACAAAAGCTGACATCATACAAGAAAGCAGTGCACATGTAACTGTGATACTCCCCAGAGTGATTTCATGGTTCTTGTTTAATATTTGCAGCAGGTGAAAAATGAAAAGTACTTGCTAAATCGAACAAGACAGTGAGGGGCTAAACCACAAAGTTTTATTCTTTTTCTTTATAGCCATTTCTCCAGTGCAGAAGTGATTTCTAGCAGGGATACAGGATCAGATGGCAGGCCTGAGGTATGTGCTCCTTTAGTTGGCCTGTTTACTTGCTAATTTTGTATTAAGCATTCTTTGTATTTCTATTAAGCATGTTTTGTATTAATCATTCTCTGGACGTTTTAGAAGTCATGCCACATAAGACAAACAATGCAAGTGCACTGTCAAATGTATAGTCTGTAGAGCAAACACAACTCTTACTGGGGAGGATTGTACTGGTCCTGCCTTGTTTCCCTTCAGAAGAACCTTGATGTCTCCAAAACCAAGAACCAGTTGGGATTTTAAGTGGTTTACACTTGTGTGATTATTCAGCAACCTCAAGAATTTTCAGTCACTTCTTCGTGAAAAAGATAAAAACGGTTTTATCCATTCTATCCAGCAAGGTGACAATATACTTTTACTCAAAGTGTCCATAACAGCCAGGTAGCATTTTTGTAATATTCACATATCCAAAGTTACATATAAAGAAGAGATGGAATTTCAAAAAGCTAGACACATCTGTAAATGCCTAAGCAAGTTTCAAAATCCATTCCTTACAGAACTTTATGTCCCCAGTCTCAGACATTATTTGGAGAAGAGTTATCCAGTTTCACAGACAGAGAAGTAGGAGAGCTGTCTTGTCACCTTGCTGGTAAGAGAGATTCTGAAACAGTTTGGATGCTGGCAGTACTCACATTTCTTTTTTCTCTTATTTATTAATCAAAGTCAGAATTTATTGTTTTCCCAGTGTTTGGCAGACTTTGACTTGAATAAAACAGTCTGTTCAAAATACAATGAAGTGGTTGTGAGTTTTAAAAATACTTCAAGAAAGAACAAAATGTACAGGTACACAGTGTCAAGGTCCTATGCAATTTCTTACTGCCAAGCTCTGACTAGCTCTACTTGAATGGTCTGCTGCACTCCCCTCCTTCAGCTGTGAACTTCACAAAGGTCAACCACAGGTTTACACCTTGATTTAATGAAGAAATTAGGCTTTTACACGTTAGGTGCTGGATGGCAGATTAGAGATACGTGCATGAGAGGAAATGTTGTGAGGTTAGTTACATAGTCTTGTGCCCAGGACACTTCCCTGGGGGAAATCATAAGCTGTGCTTCCTGCTTCATGGAATTCTTCTGCCTTTGAATTCATTCATTATTCATCTTTTGTCTTTAAATTAATTATTCACTGGAAACAGTACAAAGCTCGTCCAAGATCCACTTCTCAGGCGTGTGCCCTTACTACATATAAGATAATTCTGCTTCACCCCCACTAAGAAATTTCATTAGAGCTTGAAAAGTCATCATACTACTTGTAGTGCATTCCTGTCTTTGTGAGATGGGGTCTTATTTATTACTCTGGCAAGTTTTATGGAGAGGAGGAGATAGCTGTAACAGATAGATTTTTGCATGCTTTAATCACAATTTTATGTGATGTGAGAGTTAGGTTTTCAGAAGTCATCAAAGGCAAAATCTTGTGATAGAGCTTTCACCAAATGCAAATCACCAATAGAAGGTTATTGGTATAAAAGAGTGTGTACTGATAAACAGATAAATGATAAAGGTATTGATGGGTCCGTCAGTGATATTCATTAGGAACTTTTGAGGAAAATGAAGATGCTCAAAATATTTTTCCAATGTTGTTTCTTTAGGCCCTTCCCATTATTTAACGTTTCTTCTAGCTTTCTTGTGCCTCTGTGGGCCAGTTCCCCTCATGCTTTAAATCACAGGATGGTCGGGAGCAGTCTTTCGCTGGCAGCAGATTAATGATATTAGCATGGTGACCTAATAGGGTAAGTGTGGTCTATTTCCATCCTTCTGTAATCCCACTGAAATCCATGAGTCACCCTAAGGGTGTTTGGCCTTATGCTTTTTCCTTCACTAGATTTCATGACTGTGAGCCTACCTGCTGTTTTTGCAAGCTGTATATACAGGCTCCTGGTCCGCATCCTGGCTGAAGCCTTCAGTCAGAACTATTGAAGAGGCAGCGCTGAATGGACCTGACCAGCTGAGCTCTTCTAAGCACATTTGCTTATGCCCTAGATGTATTAACATTAATTTGACAGATGGTTTTGAAACTTCCAGATACATTGAGAAATCCTGATAGTTTTATTCCAAATGAATTGATGGAATCTGCTATCTAGTCACAGCGCTCTGGCTTCATTAATTAAAGCTTCTCACTGGATTTAGTAAACCATAAATTCTGAACTGTATTTTTCTCCAGTGATATTCATTCTGATTGTTCTGCTGGATAACTGGAAGTAAGTGGAAGTAGGTTATCTCTGAAAATAACACAGCAAAAAACGAAGTATTGGTTTCTGAGCTTTTGTGGTTGGGTTCTGTCAAGCTTAAACTCCAGTTGTTTTAGGCTCAACAAAAATAAACATAGTCCAAAAAATAAATTAAAAAGTGCTATAAATACAGTTCAAGGGACAGAATTAGCAAGCATGCAGCTGCTGAAGGCAGATTTGATAAGCTGGAGTAAATTAATTTTAAATGAAGCTCACATTGATATGAAATTTAAAAGGTCAAATAATTTTCCAGTAACTCACCATTAACCCCTGATGTAACTGGAACCTCTAACTAAGTACACTTCTACCTCGGAAGTAAAGACTAAATAAAAAACAGTGAAGTGTCATAGTAGCTACACTCATTTAGGTCTGCAATCCCTGATACTTCTTCTTTTATTTTAACAAGGCTGGTCCCAATATCTGTTAAGAAGTATCAGTGCAGACGATTCCATGCTTTGTGTCAAAGTGATGCTTTGCTGAAATGCAGAAAAAGCTGCAGAGGCCTCCCTCCTGCCATCAGCAGAGCAGCAAGTAGTCAATTGCAATCATTTTGATCACAAACCATCGTGGGAGGGGGGAGACAACTCACAGTGTTTCATATACTGTAGGAAAACCAGACCTTATGAGCAGAATACTATTTTTTAAAAAAATAAAAGGATTTTTTTTTCAATAAAACAATATTAGAAATCTCTGCTGGATATCTTGCGGAGATTATTATTTCTTGTAGAGCGATAGCACTGAGGCTACATTCTCGTTTTACCACATATTGGTCAAATACCAAGAGACAGACAGCACAGATGAAAAGAAAGCAAAGTACGAGTAGTGAAGTGGACCTGGAAAGGTCATTGATAGATGCTTTTGTTCTGGTTGCTTTTCTGATTGCTAAAATGCACAAAGGGAGAGAGACACATCCTAATCATCTGAAATTGCTAGAGAATATGATTCTGATTCTAGAGATTAATTGCCAGTTAATTTGTACTTCTGAGTTCTCTTAGGACCAGAATTGAAGTGTAACAAATGTGGCTGCTGTGTGGCGACAGTCTGGGTGTGTGGATAAGCTATGCGATTACTTGTTTAACAGTCTTGAGTATTAGGTTATTTTATTCATGCTTGAACAAATATATAAGGTCGCCTCAGAATCTGCAGTGCCTGTTAAGGAGGTTACACCCAACTCAAGGCACCCAGCTCGGCTGAACTATTAATTTCCTGAGGCTGCTGCCGTCGCTGTCATGCATCGCAGGGTCAGAGCACAGTGCTGCTGCCGATAGCAGACAAATGGGCCAGAACCCTCTCCCTGCTCCCCTCCTCAGCTGCAGTTGCTCAGGCAACAAGATCATTCAGCAGCAGAAAAGCACAGAAGGAAACTGTAAGGAGTGGGAGGAGAGAGATTTCCCAGGGGCTATAGAAAGGGTGGAGGAAAGAGGAGGGAGAATATTGGTGCATGTCTCACAGAAGATACTTGCTCTTGTTGCATAGAGGCTGCTTCAAAGCACTTCAGCTGCTAAATTTCCCCTTTGGAGTAGCTTCTTTCCCTCTCTTGGCTTTTGAAAGAGATGTGAGCAGATGGAGTGAGGTGCCTGGTGTTAGATAGTGTTAATATCCTCCTGTATACCAGAACAGCATTCTTGAGGTGTCTTGACCCAGTAAACTTGGTCTGAGGCATCCGAGCTAGTCAAATGCAAGCTGAGGTTTGTGTTGGGCCAACAACAAAGCTGTTGTGGCACACGCTTGCAGCCTCCAGAGGAGCGATGGAAGCTCTGGGAGCCCTTGTCAGCTCAGGGCATCTGGTCCCCTTGGCTTTCAGGAGCTCAGGGTATGTATTTTAGGGCTCTTGCCATATCAAGGTTTTTGCTAACTGGCTTACCAAGAAGGGAAAGATGGTGTCTGTAATCATCCTCTTCTAGGAGTGAAGAAAAAATTAAAAAAAAAAAACCAACCCCACACACTTCCTGTCAGTGTTTGTACAAAAGCATTTTCAGTATTGATACCATTATCAAAGCTGATGAGGACTTGTTACTGAAATTTCTTTAAACTTAACACCGATGAAAAAGAAATGTTTCTTAGTTCTAAACATTTCCTCCTCATGATCATTTGTTTCAATGCCTATTGCTTTTTATTTCATCAGTTACAGAACATGAATACACTGTAGGCTTTACTGCTCTCAGTCTTTGCGATTCACATTTTCAGTGAATTGATATTGATTGGCCAAACTAATATTTATTTTGATAACATCTTATGAAGGATCCAGGTTTTCCTTCACATAGATTTTATTGCTGTTTTCTGTTAGCTGTTGAGCAAAAAAGCTTTACATGATATCTGGTACGGTCCATGTGAAAAAGAAGCATTTTATATTTTAAAAGTTGCATTGCAGTCAAAGTTTTTATCTACCACTAGATTTTTCTTAATTGCGATGAATGATATTGTTTGGATCAACCTGTTTGTTGTCATGATAATTTTTTGGAAGTTCTGATACGAATTCTTACAGCGATGCCTACAAAAATCTTGATCACAACTGTATGATTAGTACTTGTCATGTTGGCCAATATTATTATCTCATTACTTGTAGAAAATTTACATGTGTTGTCTCTCATCTTAGACAGTAAATTCTTTGGAGCACTGATTGTCTTTTGTTCTATATATAGTACCCTGCAAATTAAGTCTTGTTTGTGATCAGGGCTCTTGTGCAGCATGGTAATAGAAATCATAACCTCCTCCTGCATATTTTATTAAAACAAGTAGAGATGGCAGCAGCAGCAGGATGATGTTAACAGACTCATTAATGCTGCTTGGGCTGGGCTGTAGTATGTTGATGGCAGTGGTTTTGCCACTGCTTCAGAACAAATATTAATTCAAGTTTTTACACTTGCTTCCTCATTTGAAGTTCATTTCTTGAAAGAACAGTTGGCTAAAGTTGTATCAGTCGTGGTAGAGGGAATACTTTGGAATGAGAGGCAGACTTTAGAATCCATAAGAGGAATAAACAGATTTTATTAGGTCAGGGTAGGAAGTGGTAAGATAAGTGGAAAGGTGCCAGGAGAGGAAGAAAAGTTAAGGGTCACCTGGATGGTGAAGAGAAGAACTGTGCAATGAGCAGTGTGGAAAGAACAGGAGATGTGAGGTGGCAAAAGCGGTGGTGGTTCTGTGCTGGGGATCCAAAGCACTTCCCTGGTGTCTAGTGTCTTATGGCAGAGCATTCAGAATCTTACATTTGATGGAAAGCTGCAACTTTGTACCATGAACGTGCAATATTATTCCATACAAAATAAGTTTCACATCATCGGGTACATAAATAGTTACTTTTGTTTTGTTTCCATTTTCATCAGTGAAAGAATGGATGGCTCAAGGAAAAGAAGAGCGGAGGGTGAGAATATATTGCATGTAGGGAAGAAAAAACTGCACAGAAGGGAAAATGCAGGAAGGAAAGCTGAAAGAGGAGACCCACATGGAAGTGGGGAAGGAGGAAAGGTAAGAGGAAAGTTTAGTATTGTTTTGAACTTTCAGATGGGAGAAAAATGAAACAGAAGAGAACCCTTGGAGAGGAGAGAAGATACAGAAGATTGAGGACGAATAGGCAATCTTTGAGGTGGGAAAAACAAATAATGCAGATTATTCTGGGTAAACAGCAGGGACTGCTCAAGAAAGCAACCACAAATTAATAGAAAAAGATTGAAGGAATGTCAGAAAACAGGCATATATTTATTTTTGATGTAGAAAACACTGTCATCCTGTGGCCCTTCAGCTGATGAATGTATAGCTTATGAATTTTATGGATTTCATTTTTAATTCCTGTAGGGGAGTCTGTCTTTTTTTTTTTCCTTTTTATCGAGCTTTTCAGAAGAAGGAGATACAAAAGCCCAAAGAATGACTGGAATTGTTTACAGTCCTATCAGTATCGAACTGAAAATTCACAAAAGTTAAATTATTCCGATTATGAGGAAGTATTTCTTAAGTGTGAATGTTATGGAAGTGTTGTTCAAGGGAGATTCTAGTTTTGTCCTTCGGGATATTCGAAACTGGATTGGCCAGGAGACCAGAAAGGTGACTGGTGATTTACATGGGTGCTGCAGGATCAGCGTGCTGTGTCATGCACAGCTAAACCAGTATTGCTTTCCCTACGTTTGCAGCAGGTCTGTATCTCTAATTAGATTTACAGACAAGCAGTGCTGCATGAATTTGAATCCTGACAGTTGTATTCCAGGCTGGGATTTGAAGTGCAATCAGGAACTGGCAGTTGCTCGTGGAATATTTGAATAGGGAGGTTATATTCAGAATTTTCCTTCAGCACCAAGTATGGGCACAAATATTCTTATGCATAAGGAATTATACATCCCTCATTAGTTGCACATGTCTAAATCCTCTTTACATTGAGATACTTACAGTGGTGGTTTTAGTTATTCTTAGGGTTGATCCTTCGGCCAAAAAATGTATGACAGGGTTTAATAGTTGTACACTTGCTTCTGTTAAGCCCAGCTATTAAAAATACTTCTAATTTCCATTCAGTGAGTATACTCAATTTGTCTTCATAGCTGTGGTTGAAGGAACAGGTTTGTATTTTTCATTAGCTAATGTTTCCACATTAAGTTTTGTGTCACTGGCAGAGAATTTTAGAGCTGAATTTCTTCCTCATTCCAGAGCCTACATGTGGCAGAAGGTTTGTTTGAAGAGGGACAGCTAAATGGTCTTCTCATTCTAAAATGCTTCTGGAAATTCCCTTCTTGAGTCATACACTTGTAGATTTAGGTTCTGTTTGTCATGCATGAATAATGCCTAATTCTCTTGAGCCTGGTGGGATTATGTGACTCTTAGAGGTATTTATTCTGTTGGGCTGTGAACTACAGAGATCTGTACAAACAACAGTTTTTTCTTTCTAGAACAGTGTGTGGTGCCATTGTTTGCAAAGAGGGAATATGTCTACACGACGAATAGACATGAACTGCAATCTTACATCCATGTGTTTCTGAGTTGCAGGAGGTTTCATGGTTTTGAGTCCAGATCTTGGCACAATACACACTTTTGGCTCTTATTAAGAAGGTGAATCACAGTCTTCACTGGTCTTCACTGCTGGTCAGAATGACCACAGGCTTGGAGTCCTATTCACAGTCAAGACCAACATTTTGTGGCTTAGGATCAAGCGTTGTCTAAATGTGTGAGACACATAGTGGGTTTACAACAGCAGTATAAATAGAATATATTGCAGATTTTAGTAGCTTGGACAAAACGTCACGCTCAGCTGCTTTGATGATTTGCTCTTGGTGGTAGGAAACTTTGGGTCATGGAGACTGGCAGTGCTGAATTTTGTCCTCTAGGGCAAGTGTGGAAGGGACAGGGTGGTTGGCTCCAGATCAGGGGGTTGTAATGAAAGGCTGAGGCCCTACCTGGTTGCTCTGCCTGTGGGCGTTGTGTTGGGTGTTGGCTGGGCTGTCCTGGCCCACCTCTAACTGCCAGGAGTGGGACTGCAGGAAGACCAGAAGGATCTGGGTTACAGACCTTTGCTGGAAGTTGTGGGTGGACATACTTCCACTTTGCAAGAAAAAATGCCTTTTGGAAGAAAACGTCTAACTTTGACCTGGGCATTTTAGGTCATTAGAGGTGTCACTAATTAATAAAATGCCGGCAGATGGCGCCCAAGAATATTGAGTGCAGAGACCAGAGTCACCGGGACCCAGTATCATCTGCTTTATTACCTGAACGTTTTTTTAGATGCGGCTCTTCAGAAGCTCCACGTAGTGTGCCTTCCTAAATTAATTCGTAGAACAACAAGCCACCCATTGCTACGTGTAAGAACCGAAACCGGCTGCAAGTTGGTTGTGGCAAAAAGTGGCTTGGCAGTGCTACTGACAGGGGAGGTGAAGAGCTGCAGGATTCCAGAGGGTAATGCCCATGGCAGGAGGGAAAAAATCCCTTCTTCCAGTTGTGGCTCCACTTCAAAAGTATTGACTTGTCTGAAACAAATGCATATGGTAAATAAACCCCTTATAAAGCCTTGCAGAAGGCCAGTTAATTGCAAATAAATTATTGCTTGGGTGGGTGTAATGGTGATGGTATGTCAGGAATTAATTTTTTTACTTAGTCATGCTTTGCAACATATGTTCAAGCATTTCTTTACTCTCATAAATATTGGAGAGAATGAGATGGGATGCCTAGACGTGGGAGTTTTCTTCTCTTGCTCTCGGCACTCAGGTGAAATACACAGAAGGATTAAAAACGGATTAGATAAGCATTCTTGGGGGAGTAGAGAACTCTGGGAATGGTGCTCTGGCCTATTAATTGCGAAGGATGCAAAAAACTGCCTGGCCCTTTTCTGGTTTGGAAAAGCACAGTATTTATATTGGCATTTATCTGATTTACAGCTTTCTTCCTGTTCTTCTCCCCCACCTCTTTAACTGTTTCAGGGCATACAATGTGTCTTCACAATTCTATTCAGACGTCCTTTACTTGATGTATCCCATGTGCCTTAAAATGTCAGTAGGACTGGAAATAAAACTGTGACTCATAAATTAATACTAAAACTCTTGTGTAATTCCAACTTGTCAAGATACAGAATTTTACTTTTAGGCAATTTCTTCTCTAGGGCCGTGTTCTCTGCCTGGTTATTTCAGAACTTTATTGTTGAATTCAATGGGAAGGAAGCGAGGCCATGACACGTATATGCTTTGTGCACCCATTTTTATTTATTCTTGTGTATTTTCTAGATGATGGGTGTGGAGGATAGTCAGAGCGTGTAATTATTATGTGTTAATTAGTGCCCTAAAGCTATATTTAATTAAACCTTTAATAGCAACAGATTACACCTATTCCTGGGAAATACATTTCTCTTTGTGAGGTAGGGCTGTTTCAGTGCAGCCTAACTAGAAACCTGACAGCTTGTCCCATTGAACACTTATTTTTCTGTGGGGAAAGATAAGAACACTGGTAACGAAGGGCAAAATGTCAGTGTCACAATTTTAGCAGCTGAAGCTATTCTGTCTGTCTCCTGCCAAATAGCCTATTAAACCTTTTAGCATTATGCTGTCTGTGACACTAGGAGTTGGTCCCATTTATACTAATAGCTTTACTGTGAGAGAGTAGCATGAATACCCTTCATTAGTCCTACAGATAAAATCCTGCATAGCACATGGAACATAAGTTGTTTAAAACATGTTCTCAATGTAATGTGGCATGTGACATGTAACTGCTGATGTATGTTTAATATATAGCACATATAAACTGCCTATCACTGTTCTACTGAAATGTCACGTTGGATTGAAAATATGAAATTGATGTCTATATTTTCCATTTATTCCATGACTTCTGTCAAACCAATTGACCCTTTACTTGCCCCTTTGTCTTTTCTTCCATGTGTACTCTTTTCAAAGAAAGCACTCCTTATAAATCTCAGTATAGTTCAGGATGGCACAAAGAAAATGTGCCAAACTGCGCAGAAGTTCATCAGGCAGACTTGTCAAAAACATTTTCTGAGCTGTGCTACACTTTGATGCAATCAAATGTTATCTTTTCATAAGGTTTGCTTCCTTACTTAGCAGTTGTTCAGAAACGCAGTATGCTATTTGCTTGTGCACCATTACTTGTTTCACAGAAAATGCTGCTTTTTTTTTTTTTTTCCCCCACAGATACTAGTCAAGAAACCAAATCTAGTTTGGTTTCTAAAAAGTACAAATATTATTAGAGGCTTAAGAGTTATGGTATTGCTTAGAAACAGGTATCAAAGACTTTTATCCTACTCTGTTGGGACTCTTGAGTTCCTATGAAATTGCAGAGTGCAAGATATTGCAGGAATCTGCCTGAAAAGCTTAAGCAGACAGTGAACTCTTAGTCATGGTAAGAAGCCACACTGTGCTGATACCAAAAATTAATCAATCAAAAAGTAGTCGGAGGCAGATGTGTAGTCTGTGAATATTTAGTAGGAATTAAAAGAAAAACTGAGGCAGTAAACCACCTCAGACACTGTGCAAAGTGCTGCAACTCACTGTGCATGCTTGGAAGAAAAATCTTGCAAGACATTGACTTTGAGTAGCAGATGCTTTTGGAGTAACTAGAAGAGGCATTCTGCTGCGTGGTGTTTTATTGCATCTTCCATAAACAAGGACAACCCGCAGCTTCAGTAAGACATACCTGCCTTCTAGATTAACAGAGCAATGACATAAAAAATAAACAGAAACGAGGCATGCATGAGTGAGCAGAGAGGGAAATTTGCCCCGATTTGCCTATGTAAATTTAGTTCATCCCCTGTGTGTACATGGTTTATTATATAGCTTTTAATCCTCTAATCGCATGCTGTGGGAAACAGCTCAGCAAAACCACATTGTGATTTCTCTTGTCCACACTTGTGATACCATGCCATGCAAGGGTTTACATTCCCACACATTTCTTCCATGCATTTCTCTTGTCTTTAGCTTCCTCTCAAAATAATGAAATAATTAAACAGCTTATTTCCTGCAAAGATCTATTAGCCAGTATGTTCACTTTCAACTTTTCTATCAGCCGGGGTTGTAATTGCTGCAAATCTCTGTGTTTTAAGCATTATGAAAGAGTTGAAGCTATGTTCCTTTGTCATAGTCTGCTTTCTCATACACAGTTGGTATTCTTATACAGTGTTTGCAAAGATACTGCTGTGCTTTGTTTGCACATCCATCTTTTGGTATCCTTCTTGTTAAATTAAGTTTTCCTTTGTCAGGCTTTCAAGTCCCCAGATGCTAAAGAGGCAGGCTGAGAGGTCTAAGCTGATAGAAGATTTTGTCCCCAAAGCTGCAGTTTGGGGAAACACAATAAATTCCTGGTCCCCATATGCTATTGTACAGAACAACATGTGGTCTTCTGCCAGTCTTACTAGGGAAGCAGTGTGAATGGGAGCTCTTTCTGTCACTAAGATGGATGTATTCATTTTTGCAGGGCTTTTGTACACGGCTATCAGTTAGTCTGATGTTACTTCCAGGCTTTGATTTTGTGTAGAATGAACTGATCTTGAGACTTGCAGTGGGAACAAACCTCAACATCAGAAGAGAGAAATTCAGTATTTAGCATCCAGTACCTAGCATACTCTAGAAGGAAAGAAGATGTGCAGATTCCTTTGGATTTCTTTCTGTCAGACTGCAGTTATGGCTAACAGTGCCCTTCCAGCATGTTACTGCTGGCTGCTCCTTCCCTCAGCCTTTTGCTCCGTGGTGGGTGCTGCAGGACAGTCACACAATGTGTGTGGTGTTTCCATACAGCCTGTTTGTGTATCACACATGCATTGGTTTGGGTTTTCACTTTCAGAATAGGCCAGTCTGAATTTTCTTGTCACGCTGAAGGCTTCTTCATTTAAGTTTACTGAGAGAAAATTTCACAGCTCCTACTTAAAGACTTGCAGAAGGGCTTCTTGCTGAGGCTCTAACGTTTCCCGTTAGGTAATTGAGGTTATTATAACACGTTACTTGAGGGGCATACAAGAGAACAGACTTCATTTGATATTCCAAAATAAACGCTGACACAGTTTTTCAGTTAAAAAAAGTTTGCCAGAATATTTTAGAAACTAACAATTATATGCTAATATTTCTAGACTAACAGGAATAGAAATCAGAATTAATGAGTTGTCTGCAGGTACATCTGTCACATATTTAATGATACGAGGCATATTTCATGCTCACAGCACTCTGCTAACATTATGCAACCCCTGTAATCGCTCTCTGCAGTAAATACGAATCTTGATTTGTTGCTAGAGAAAATGAAACTTAGTTTCTAGGCAGGAGATGCTAAGTGTGTCTCTCCCTGAAGTCAGTGGATAGAAATGTTGCTTGGACTATCTGTCAAAAGCTGTGCCCTAGTGGACTTGATGATATTACTTGTGACTGGCAATGTCCTTCTCGATAACATCTTTGCAGTTTAGAAGCTCTGACTGCCGTAGCTGTGTGTTGCCTGGTTGGATGCATCAGTTTGCAGTCACTGAGGCCTCGAGTACAGAGAAGCAGCAATTTCCAACCATACCTGTTGAGCTGCTCATGTCTCCTGGCTTTAAAGACAGAGATAAAGGCCGAATAAATATATTTGCTTACAGAACAAAATTTTAACCCGGAACTACGCTGCCCAATTTTCTGCGGATGCTAATTAAGTGACCTGATTTGCCTCTGTTGCCATTCTCCCCTGTGTAAAATTAGAATAGTAATTGCACCTATCTTAGAGGAAACTGGAAGAAGAAATCCTTCCCTAGCACTGAGGCAGTGTTGATCCAGTTGAAGTATGTCTTAATCTTTCTTATGATAGAATAAGTGCACCTAGCTGAGGTGCCAGGCACTGCTGTCCGTGACATCGTACATACACTGACAAAGGCATCCTCTTCTTTTGGCAAAGTGTGTTCATTCAGAATAAACCAGTAGATACTGTGCTCTTCGCTTCCAGCCTTTCCATAATTCACAATATGGCCATAAACAAATTGCATCTGTGATTCATTTAACCTGAAATTTCTGAAAGAGTTTACCTATAAATGCAAATCTGTTTGAAATTTTGCTGCTTTTTACTTACTTGGCTTACTCTCATTTTTAGTCACAAGTAATTCAGCTATTAGCAGTTTTTAATGTAAAAGCTGATTATAAGGCATGATAGTTTCAATAGTTGCTGCGATTGGTGTGGAACTCACTTGCCCAAAATCAAGACCCCCTCTCAGCTGGTTTGAGTGTGGTCCTGGGAGATGTTCGTGCTTCTTTCTGAACTAATACGTCAGGATAGGATAATTCTATATATGTGTATAGCAGATGTCTTCAGGCATAGAGGTGGACCTAAAAGAGAAGCTTTTAATTTGGATTGGGGCTGTTGGAAGGTCTGTGAGAATCCCATTCTAAGCTTAATTTCTGAAGATCAGTTCTAGTTCTGAATTTTCCCTGAGATTCTTTCTTCAATCTGGATGTTCAGTATATATTCTTTGACACCACTGTTGTCAGACTTCTTGACAGAATAGAAAACCTTTCATTTTGCCTGTTAAGGCAATTTCCATTTACCCTGTGTGATAAAAACTTTTCTCATGAATGTAAAAGACCACGTCTCATATTTTTGTTCCCTAATTGTAGGCAGTACATTATTCCTTTTCCATGGAAATGGGGGACTGGAGTACACAGAAATGCTTTGGTTTCCAAAAGTATCTCATGCTGCACTTGAGTTATCAGGCTTTCCTCTTGCAGTGCTAACACATATGGCAAGCTCTTAGGCACCTGAGATAATACTCTCTTTTTTCCCCTTCCTTTTCAGTGCATCAGTATGACTGTTATTTTGTGCCTTTGCTTTAAAGTTGGTTTCTTCTTGCAGATTAACATCCAGTCAGAAAGACATCTTGTTTGCAGATAGATCATCTGGGTTCCTGTCTAGGAGCCCCTCAAGCATATATTAGTGAGACAAATTCTTCAGCAGTACTCATTATTAGTTCCTTCACAAGGGCTTGTGAAGAATAACTACATTTCTGTTTATTTTTAAGGATACAGAAATGAGTCATTGATAAGAGCTGTTAATGTCTCACCACAGTCAGTGTCCCTGAACTAAAGAAACCAGTGTACTTCTGTTGCTGTTCTTTTGCTTTGTTTTTGAGCTGTAGCATCTGAAAAGACTGTTTTTAAAAAGGAAAAGTAAATCAAGGGGTGATGTAATCCCGAAGGCATAGTCCTGATGGCTGTAGACTGAATGTATTTAGCAAGTCCCTGTTTCTCTCCCTCAGGACATGTCTGCCCTGGAGATTGCAGTGTAGCTTAGAGGTATCCAAGCTGACCCTAAACTAGACTGTCCAGAAACAGGGAAAATTAGCCCATGGCAGACTCTCTTCAGCATTGCTGTAGCTGGAGAGCTTCCAGGTCTCAGTCAAACAAGCTGAGCTCGTTTAAAACTTGTTTTGGTTTCTATGCATTGTATCTCAAGCTTCAGTAAGGATCTATCTAGTTCTGCTTTTCCCTCTTTAATCTAGGGAAAATGTGATGTGTGCCATAGGAAAAGCTTTATGAGCTGTGAATAACAAATGTTGGGTGGGGACAGTAATTTTTGTAGAATGTCTTTAATTCTTCAGGGGCTGCACTATCATCAGCAGCTAGACAAGAAAGCATGCTGTGGAGTAGAACAGGATCATGTCTTGTATCCGTTCTCCTAGAAGAGATTTTGAAACTGCATTGAAATACCAGGAACTCTCTTTTGGTACTACTAAACCAAATGCCTGAGAATGATGAATGAGAAGAGAAAAAATTGGTTTTAATTCTTTGGATCTAATCTGTGGAGTTTAATTAGGTATCCAGTTTTAAATCTGGTTCTGTCTGCAAGTGGCTTTAGCACTGCCTCTTAATTCAAAGAACAAATGTGACCGTGTTATGCTCTCACAGACTTCTCTGTAAATGGTCTTTAAGGTTGAAATGCCTGTCAGAAATCTTAATTTGTTTTCTTTGTGTCCCTTTTTTATTTTATTCCTGAAACGCATGTGAGAAATCTTAATTTGTTTTCTTTGTGTCCTTTTTTTTTTATTCCTGAAATTTGTTTGTTAATAGTCTACAAAATGTGGGTAAGCATCATTTAGAAAAAACAAGCAAACTTGAAATAAATAAATCTCACAACTTTTGAGGTTGAGAACAGTTTACATACAGAAACAATATGGAATTATAACATCATGCTTTTGGTGACCTTTGGTCACTGTGCATGTGTGCTGCACTCTGCAAGGTGGTGAGCAGGTCTTCCAGAGAAAATGTGCAAGGCCTTATTTCCGTTGCTTAGGGCTTGTGTTTTTTAAGATGAAAACAAGCATTCAGGTGAAAGATGGCAAAACTGACTCACTTCTCCCCAGGTCTTCACCCATCCAGGTCATCTGAAGCCTTGGGTCAGCTGGTTACTCTTCCTCACTGTTCCTATTTCTCAGAACCGCACCCAAGGATGGTCAAGAGTGTCCTCATCTCTCCTGTCTTCCCTCTGTACAAAGGCCATGTTGCACCTTGCGTGTAATTCCAATTTGTAAGGACTTAAATTGTCGAGGAAGTGAACTAAACTGCCTGAGCGTTCAGCACCCTTCGCTGTTCCTGATCCCGGTTTGCTCCTTTTAGGCCTCAGTGTGGTCATTTGCTTGTTGGCCGTTGCCAACAAGTCTTCTTGAAGTCAGATGAGAGCTATGTGAGTAATGGAAAATGAAGATCTGAGACCGTAAAATCCCAGTGCAAGGCTGTTTTCCTACCGTGCAGTTCATGTTTCATTCTGAGTCATGCTTAAACAGGTTCAGCAGCTGTGCATTTTAAATTGTTTTAAAGGCATGCTATTTTCATGGCAAGGTAGATGTGAAAACAGAGTCTGAAATAAATCCAGGTTGACAAATATCAGCTGTGTTAATCTTAGCTAGAATTAAAACTTCCCATTTGAAACTGTGTTTTTAGAGCATCATGGACAGTTCATCTGAAGTGCTTTCTCCAGTTTTGCCTCCTGCTGTTTTGTATCTCCAGCTTTTGACTGAAACAAATGAGTTCCTTCCCAACTGACAAGATGTCTTGGAAGAACAACTTGTGAATTTCTGAACCTGGTCATCTTTATATAGCTACTCTGGCTTTTATATCTGGCACAGATGTCTCAGATAACCTCCAGCTATAACCAAACTTCCATCTACCTTTTTTATTTTACTAGCACTTCCGTGCATATCCATGTTCCCAGCTATCTGTAAGATCCAGGCACACAAGCATGCACTGCATAAGTTAATAGTGCATCATCTGTTGAAATTCAGCTTGCTTCTGTGAATTCATCTGTCTCCTGCTGTCAGCTGTCTGTATTGTATATTTTGTAATAGGGCAGCTCATGCATTAAAGATCCTTATTGATCAGCCCTGATTTCAAGAAGTGCTTTTCAGACTTGCCTAGAGTTAAGCATAAGTCAAATCAAGGACAGAGCTGGCAAGTATTCAGGCTCAGGCACCACAATGCTGAAATCTGCATTTATTCTAATCTGTTCAGATACAATTTCTGCAATGCAGCCAGTGGCTAAGGCTGACCTTAAATCCAAAGAATCCTTGACTGTTGGTCTGTTTCCAAAGACTTAATCCCTTTTTGTCTTGAGGTTCTTTTGTTCCTCCTTATGCTTCTACAGAATTTAATGATATTTCTGCTGCTGTTTTATTTTTCCTGAAGCAGTCCTTCACATCACTTATGGATTATTGGTCTTTTTGCACATTATTTTTGAAGTATTAATTTCACTTAATCCTACTTGTGCAGTGCTCTCTTTCAGCTGACAGGCAGGCACACTCTGAATTGCATCAGTGCTGCGCTGTCAGTGCAGAGGCAGTATCCCAGTGTGATGCAAGACACTCCTCCTCCAAAGACTCTGAGCTGAACACACAGCCTCCACTTTTCTCCCTGTCTCCCTGTGGTTAAAGATTGGAAACCGAGCACAGAAATCTTCCTAGCACCATCGTACCACAGATCAACTGTTTAGTGAGTGTGATGCATCAGTAAGTGTTACAGAAATTACAATTGGAACAAAAAGGGGAAATTAAGAAACAAGCTGTGCTGCCCAAAGTGCCCATCTGTCATCTTTGTAGGTAACCTGGCAATGCTTTATTTTATTTTGCTGGGTGGAATCTTTAATAGGTAGAATCAGCCGCCTGTTGCTGTGCAGGCAAGACATCTTATCCCATTCTGCTCATTTCCTTCCTAACGTCCTTGTGTCAGCCTGTGTCCCACGTGCACTCTGAAGAAAACAGCTGCACCGAGGCAGAGGTGACTGGGAGCAGGGCAGGGAGGTTCCCGACCTCATTTTCAGTGCCCCGCCTTCTAGCATCTGCGTTCAGCAATTGCAGAGGAGGGTCCTTGTGACTTGCCGGAGCTCACGCTCTGCAAGGGGGTAGTGCTCGCACCGTCTGATTGCATGCAGAGTTCTAAAAGACATGGGGATCTCCAGAAATTTAGTAGCTTCAAATTTGAGAAACTCTATAGAGTACATATGAGTTAGAATTTTTCTGAGGATTATATGTAAATTTATTTTAGGGACAACAAGATGCACATTTTAGCAGTTACATGCTCTTCAAGAATAAAAACAAAAAACAAAACCGAGAACAAATCTCCAAAAAACTCAGCCCTCTTAAGATTTCTTTTTTAATATAGCCATGACAGTGTATTTTTTTCTCTGACTTACTTCTTGGAAACAGCTGAATCATTTTTTGCTGAAAGTGTCTCTAAAATTTTCAGCCAATGGCATGGAAAATTTTGATGCCAAGTTTTATAAGAAGCTGAAGTCAGGTTTTTTTTTTTTTTGTTTTTGTTTTGTTTTGTTTGTTTGTTTGGTTGTTTTTTTTGGTTTTTTTTGTTTTTAATGGGGAGTGGCAGGCAGCTGTACAGTGTGGAGTTCTGTGAGCCCAGAGTATAATACATGTATATGAAAACACAACCTTAAGGTTAGGTCGTCCAAGTGACTAGAACATGGAAGTCTTTAATTCTGTTAAAGGAATGTAAAATATTTTAAAACAATTGGATCGTTTTTCACTGATGGTAATTGTGTTCATGCAGGTAAGCAAGGCTAGCGTGCTAGAATTGTATGTATTATGGACTTCTGACCTTTCCTGTAAATCTGAGCAAGATAACGGGTCTTTGATTTCATCAGGAGTGTAGAGTTTGTATCGGCTTAGCACTGTGGCTGCAGCTTTTCTGCTTCTAGCAGGCAAGTGCTTTGCCCTAAGCTGAGATTGCCTATCACATAGCAAGTTTCTGTATTACAAAGGTTGTGTAAATTGAATTACACTAACACCACCTATGGATTCAGGGCTATCCTATTTGCATAACAAACGATCTTACAAACAGTGTGCATACTGTGCAGTCACCAATTAGGCTTTCTTTTCAATCCTCTTGGTCGTTCATAATAAGAGGGAGGGTTTTTTTTCTTTGGTGGTGGTGGTGCAAAGAAAAGCTGCTAATGAAGGAACGATGAATGGTCTGATTGTGTTGCTGTTTGTGTAGTTTCACCTTCATTTGCATCAGTACCAGGCACAGACCCCAAGACTCATTTTTCAGTTTTCAGTGCTCCTCTTCTTTGGCCCCTGCCTGCACTAGAACCAACCAAGCAAGCACATTTATCTTTGCCTCCCTGAATACAGAACAGGAATATGTCCCTTCTTGCATCACTGAGGCCTATACGTGGTGCAATGAGGACCTCTCCCCAGCACATCTCCCATCTTCAGTTGCAGGTTGATTTGGAAATCTGAGACCAGCTGGAGGATACACAAAGTGTCCCCGGAGCTATCACTGCCCTTTCCCCCAAGAACACTCAATGCAGTATCTCTAAGGGTGTAGCCATTGCCTGCCAAGGAATGGATCTACTATTTCATATGCTTTTCCAGCAGTTCCCACAGCGTGTTTGGCACTGTAAAAATAACTCCCCTCACCCCCAAAACCAGAGAAAGCACACAAACACAGGGTCAGATTGCTTACACAGCAAACCCCTAAATGACTCAAAAGTCTGTGAGTCCATTCTGCAGAGCAAACAGTGGAGCAACCCCTCTTGCCCTGTAGCAGCAAATGAGTATACACAACCCACATCTGACAAGTGGCTTTTCAGTTCTGGACTTCTTTGGTTCTTCCTATTTTTCTTGTCATTTTGAAAACATACCAACTGCCAAAAAATAGTGGTTTTCTTTTTAAAAGAGAAAAAAAAAAAAAAAGAAAGAATGTGGCCCTTTGTTTTCTATATCTGTTCAGGGAACAAGCTTCGTTTGATTGAATGCCAGGGAGAGGATAATGCAATCTCCCATTAGGCTTGTTTGCATCTTTTTCCAGGATGACAGTTAAAGTCTGCTGGCTACAGATGGCCTTTGACAACTGACAACACTTGCTGTTATGCCAGTGTATGACTTCATCTGTGTGACACTGCATGTGACTGCAGCTTTCTTCCTCTTTTGCTTGCAGAAACTGTTCTCCGTTTCAGTAGCACCAGAATAACAGAGGTTTCCCTTGCATAAAAGAACGAGAAGCCTAGAACTGCACTGCTGCTTATGCTAACAGACACTGGGAACTGGAAAAACAGTGTTGCTGGAATCTGTTTGTTTGGGGTTTCAGCCACCACGGCTGAAGTTAACATGGCCAAATTTGGTAAAGCATCTTTGCAGCTTTAATACTTTTTTGAACCAACAGTTTCCAATTCTGCTGAGGTCCACCTGGCCATCTAAGAGTTTCTGTAATATCTGTCTCCTGTGCACCAGAATGCTTCCCAAGTAAAGAAACACCAGGCTTTGCAGAGCTGTCTCGTTCTGGTGCAAAGCCTGCAGACCTGTGCTGGAATTTGCAGAAGCAGTTTTTGTCTCCTCTGAGTCTTGGCAACCCCAGGGAATGCTACAACGTGAATGAATTAAGTCATCCATCATCTAGCAGTGACTGGAGTAGGTTGAACTCATTCCCATTCTGCCTTTTGCTTCTTCAGAAGCAGGAAAAAAGTAAGGTTTATATTCTAGACTTTTCTTTTTACCACATTTGAAAAGGGCTCCCAGTTTGCTCTGTGGTTGGTAGGTATTATCTTTTCCCAATTTTTATTACAATTGTGGATCTAAACATGGTCCTAGGGTCTATTCCGACACAGCTAACCTAATACTGCCTTTTTTTAAAAGTGGGAAAAATACTTTAATCTTTCCCTCAACATTTTTTTTTTTGTTTATTGTTGTAGACATAGAGAAAGCTGAGCTAGACGTACAGTGGTGTGCCTCATAGGCAGTGCAGTCCGTTGCAGCCTTGGTGTGGGGATGAAGTTTAGCAGATATTGGGCCTCATAACAGAAGATGATAGCCAAAAAGTGAAATGCTCTACAGGAACAAAGCTCCAGTCCTTACAGAAGGTAGCAGTGGTGTTATCTGTCGGCACCTGAATCGCAGCTTGCTGTAGCAGACCTGGAAATACTTTGAATGCCAGGCACATGGCCTCTGAGTCCTGGGACACATACAGGGCAGGAGGGGCTGTGAGTCTTTCCTCTTCTAGGAGGTTCTCTGTTGTGTCTTGGAAGAGGCAATCTAGCTGGTCGTGGTGGAAGGAAATAGTGGCTTGGGGGGGGAAATCAGTGTGCCCAGCTGGAGCAAGGCTTGATCAGTAGAGGCAAAAATACCAGGAGTCATATTTTTCATTCTTTTTTATTCTTAATGGAACTACAGGAAGCCTCCTCTGAACTGTATGGTACAAGCATTTCAGAGTCTTCATATTAGTCATTCAGTTTTAGCAAAATGATGTGGTTTTCAATATCCAGGGAACAGTGAAGAGTGTATACAATAATTTCTGTTTGTTCAAAGATCACATTTCAAAGACGATCCTTGGAGTCTTCACCCTGGAGCCACACTCCTGTGAAAATGCCACTGTCATGAGTCTGCAAACCATGCTAAAGAATAGGAAAATGTATGTGCTTTTCTGAAAAATCATTTTCTTTGAGTGATAGTGTCCTTGAGTCTGGCCCACTGTCAAAAATAGTGGACAGTTTAGGAGAGGAATAAAAATTAACATCCCAAGATTTGTATTTGGTATTAGTAAGGAGCACCCTGCTTCTGCAGAGCATGAGGAAATTCCATAGCAATTTCAGAAGAGAGTTTATTAATATAAAATTGAACTATCCTGGATAAGTAAACTGCCTCAGAGGGAAGTTTTGGAAACACAACATTCTGAGAAGCTGATTCTGGCTCTATCCTGTAAGCAGGCTGAATTAGCCCTTGCCTGATGAATGAGTCACGGATCAGGTCAGTGACTCTCTTTACAAGAGAACTTCTGCACGTATGACTAGTAAAATGTTCTATTCCCCACATCCTGCTAAGAAAGGGTGGGGCAGATGCTGCAGATTTAAAAGTTTGACACTTATCCCATCTGGTCATAGGATAATTTAAGAGATGACAAAATACAGGAATGGCACTGGCCAAAAGAATTTCTGTCCCAGCTTCTTTAGTCATGTGGCAGACATGTTAGATGAACAATCAGGATGACATCCAGTGAGTTGGAAGTGCTGAGTTATAGTTCCCGTACTGTTCTGAAATCCATCACCTCCTCTGTCAGGCAGAGTGCTTGATCCCTTCAAGCTGGCAGACATGTGGCCAGCTAAATGTCATCTCTGTTGTGATGCTCAAACCACCGTCTTCACAGACTTAGCTACAAAATGTTAATATTATTTCTATAGAGTCTCCTAATACAACTCCTCTTCCAAAAGATCTTGGATGAAAAATATGGGTTGCTTCTTGTGCCCTCGATCTTTGTGACTGTGGATGAATCTGTCTGCTCTCTTGCTTTGAGACTTAAGAAGAACATGTGAATTTTCCCCATGTTCAGCCTGATCTTTCTCTATCTAGTGCCTGTGAAGCTGAGCCCTTGGGAAGGACAGAGCAGAATAGCAGCTGCCTGGCTGTGAGAAATCACTTTGGCTGGCAGTTTGTGAAAGAGCACAGTCTGTTGACTGGTAGTGATATAAATATTCAGGACTGGATTGACAGTGTGCAGGACATGAGCCTGCTGGGAATAGTGCAATTGAGACATGACTTCTTTCCTTCTTTTGTACTCCCTTTGTGAAGGCATGAAGGGTGTCCAGCAACAAGTCTCTTTCCTTCCCCACGATAAGGCGTTAGAGAACTGAGCGGCGAGGAGTTGTTGGTATTGCTTTCCACTTGGTTTCAACTTCTGCAAACAAAGCTAGGGCTGGTAAGGGAGTATGGTTTAGATCGCTTGCTGGACCCTTCCCAAAGTGCTGAATCTTAAGGCAGCTCTCGCTTCTCCCAGGCTGAAGAGGGGCCACGGCAATGACAGAGCGCGCTTTGGTGTTGACTACACTGGGCCATTTTTTTGGTAGTTCACCTCATTGCCCGTCAGTTTGAGGCTTGATATTTTCAGATAATTTCAGTGATGGTGCAGAAGCAGCTCTCATGACAGTTAGGGGCTGTATTTAAAAGCTAATTAATATGGTGACATCAGTACTGAGGAATGTTATTTGCAGTCAGATGTGGCCGAAGAGACCAATGGTTCTACCGCCAGACATAAACAATTAAAAAAAAAAAAAAAGTTTAAATGGCTTCCTAGTATATATATTCCCAGAACTTTAAAACTGATCATTAGAGCCCTTTTAACTTACCCACTCTTGGGTCAGAGGAAACCAGTATGTTTACTGAGAAGCGCTCATAATATCCAGGTGGGATGAATATTAGAGCTAAGTTAAGAAGCTGCTATTCTGCTTAGTGGTAGACCAAAAACTTGCATCAGGTCTGGGATTTTCCCAATAATATAAACTAGGACCTAAATCTCTGTGTGTGTTGTGTAGTGGCATGTGAAGCAGAACCATTTTGTCTATGTACTTATATTTATGCCCTTTATTTCCCCTTTTCTTTTTGGGCATTCCTGTGTACTCAGCAGGAGTGCACCTGAGATGAGCTCTGAATGTTGTTGGGTAATCTGCAGGCAAAAAGCATAGTAGGGGAAATGCATGAAAGGAGAACTACCAGATTGTGAAAGGAAACCAAGACTGACTTTTTGCTTTGTTCTTATTGACACATGCTGTTTCTACTTCACATTCTTACGTTGCTGAGAAACCCTGTCATCTGCAAACAAAAACAGCTCATGCAGTATAGAGCTGAGTGTGTGCAGAATGTAAAGAGGGAGATATCTGTAGTCAGCCTATAAGAGCTTGCCACATTACTTCCATGCACACAAAAAGTTACTTACTTTTTGGCACCAGATTTACCGCCTTGAGAGGCAATCTTTCTGCAGTTAATATATTTTATGCAGAAAGTTTTTCTGAAGACTTCAGTCCCATGTTCTTAACTAGTAAATAAAAAGCTAGTATTGAGTTATGCATTATGTTCCAAAGCATCACTCAATATTGTATTAAAATTACAACGTGTAGGATTATTGCTATATTACATAGTCTTTTAACCAGGAACACCTGACTCAGGGTTACTGAATATTTCTCCATACCCTTGAAAAGACAAGCAGTTTAAGTACTAGATTCTTGCAGGATATCTCTAGTTAAGATTTTACGGAGAATCTGTACTTTGATCCTGTAGTATCTTCAACGTTCTGTTTTCTATCCATTTTTGTGTGTCCTGCCATCCCTTTGTTAACTCTCAGGATGAAAAAAAGGCCTTAGTTGTGAACTCCTCCCTGAGCTGCTCACCAGCATTTACCCAGTAAGGGCCAAGCCTGTCCTTGGATTTTTAGAAGTGTAGCCCTAACTAGGAAATGCTAAGACTGCAGGATTATATCTGAAATAAAAATTTGGTCCCGGTGGTGAAATAACAGAACATTTTCTCAGCCAAAAGCTGCTTAGTCAGACAATCTGGGAGTAATGGACTGGCTATATTTGTGTTGCTGCAGTGACACACTGAAAGCCTCAAACCAAGAGGGCACAGCTGGCTCAAGATCCCTAATGGAAGATATTCACGGTAATGAAGCGTTGTCACCAGTGAGCTGGTGGTAGGCAGATGGCCGTGCACAGACTGCTCTGAGGGGTCTCCTCACATTCAAATTCCCCATTATATCTGCAGGGGTCTGCTGTCCTTAATAGGGGACTCGTAGCTGGGCTTAATGGGCTCTGACTAATGACTAAAAAGGAAAAAAGATGAAGAATTAGCTCCTTTGTGATTTTCCTTGCTTTCTTTCACCCATCCTTGACAGGCTGTAAATGGATTTTCCGTAGCTGCTACATTTCACTGGAAAATGAGCACGGTATGTTTTTCGATGATTAGTCATTATCTATAGGGTTTGTGCTCAGCTCTTGCGTTGCCACCACGTGAGACCAAGAGGTAACAAGGAGACCTTTCAGTTACCGAGTGAGAATTCCTACTGGGGTGTCTATGGGAAAAAATTGCCTTGAAGCTGTTCATCCCCAAGGCAGGGACAAGCCACGGCTGCCCTCATGGCTTGGGCACTTCTCTTGGGCAGCCATCATGACTACCCAGCTCCACTTTAAGCAGCTGCATCTGTGCACGCTCAAACATGCTGTGTACACATCAAGGAGAGAGAAAAGACAGCAAACCCTCACATTTTCTACCTTTTTTTAACTCACCCTCGACATTTTTTGAAGGCTTCAGTTTTCCAGATATTCATGATCTAAAATATGTACAACAAACAGCTCTTTTGTTGATAAGGTTAAGAAATGTAAAATGTTAGTCTATCCTTCAGGCTTGGCAAGTAATTCCAACTTCAAGGGAAACTCTGTGCACTAAGTTCCCTGATGTCCTATGTTTGCACTCTGTTTGCAGAGACCTGAGACGTGATGTCACAGTGTTTGTAGGAAGTGTGTTGGGTCAATATTTCACTTCTGAAGTCTTGGAAAAATGAGAGAGATTCAAGAACGGAGAATATTGCTGTCTTTTGAGGGGGGAGTGGGGGGGAGGGGGAGAAACCTTTATAATTCAATTAGAAAAAAATGCTGTCCTTACTGATGATATGTCTTTACTTTGGTGAGTCAGTAAGGCCTGATATAAGGCAGGAAAGGAAAACCCTTCTAATACAGGCAAGCTTTTTCAAAGCTGAAGAACCTGAGAAGCTCTGGGCTTTTTTCAAAGTATATGGAGTCCCGAAACAGATGCAGCCATCAACTTCTTGGAAAAACCCAGCATGGTTATGCCGCTACACTGTGGTGAGAGAGAGAATGCAGAGATTATTTAATTGGGGATTCCTACCAGGGCGTCTATGAGAAGAAATTGCCCCACTGCTGGTTTTTAAAATGTGCTTTGGCAGGTGAAAATGTGTGAAGGACAATGGGGATGGAAAAGAGAAACCTACTTTTGCAGCAGAGTAAATGTATGGACAATTTAAGCTACAGTTTTTAGCTTTGTACATCTGAAATATTTGCGAGAACTTTACGTGGGATGTTTCTTAGAGCTGAATGATGTCCTGGTGTGCATGAATTTTCTACAAAAGAAACATTACATTTGTTAATGTTCTGTGATAAGCCTATTGTCAGTTTGAAGCTCAGTCCGAAGAAATGAATTTGTTTTGCAAGGTGATTGACTGTGAGCATACCACAAGTGAGAGAGAGCTTCCCTGACCAACACTAGAAGTGGCACACCACCAGTCAGCTACCTGGGAAGTGGCACACCACCAGTCAGCTACCTGGGAAGTGGCACACCACCAGTCAGCTACCTGGACTCTCACAGGTCTGTGGAGCTTTAGAAGGAGCTATTATAGAAAGCTTATCTGGGGGTTGCCAGGCTTGCAAAGGCATTACATAGGTTGGTTGAGAAAGAAAAGACATTTCAACACTGTACAGAGGATGACTTAGTATTTTCAGAGCTAAAAAAGGTTCTTCTGACTGCTTCTTCCTTGGTTTATGCATATATATCTTTTTTTGAAGGGATTCAGACGCTAGTGCTTATGGTTTGAAGACTTCATTGGTCTAAGAGCATAAGTGTTGCCAGCCTACATAGAATGAGTGATGTGTAAAAGTTTGTGTAGTATGGAGTCGTCTTACCTAACCATCAAGAGACCAGTAGTTACAGATTGCACAACTCAAGTTGTCTGTAAAATAACCAAATATGTGTTGTTTGGAAGTGGCCTCCCAGAGCACTCGCTTTCAATAGGAAGGCCACGCTTGACAGAAGGCATCAAACAGCTTTGAGCTGTCATTCTTTCCTACCTTCCTTCCCTTTCCACCAAGCTGTACCTATCTGCACAGAGCAGTAAGCCTCTTCACAACCATCCCTCTTGGCACTGAGTAAGAAATCCACACTCTTAAGCAATGAATTGACTTGGTTTAACTAGGTAACATATGGAGATATATTTTATGTTTACCAAGCAAGGTAAGTAGTAGATAGAAAATTAATTCTGCTGTTTACGACTCTAGTAGTAAGCCAGAAAGAACAGTAAAGCACGTTGTGGTATAGAATAGTGCCTTGTATGTGTCTGTGAGATGGTGAAGTCAAGCTCTGAAGACTTAATGTCTGTTGAACTCAGTGGGAAGATTCTCCAAGGAGTTGGGGTAGTCTGGAGTCTAAGGCTGATGTCACCTCCAAGCTGTGTGTCCTCTTTACTATCCAGCAAGGAATTTTATCACTATTTCCCAAAATAAAAAATTAAAATATGCTTTTGTTTAAAAACCATAGAAAGATTAGAAGGTGTTTGGAGGAAACAAGCATAGAAAGACAGAAATAGCTATAGAGAAAAAGAGGAAGATGATGTGGACCAAAGGGAAGGAAGGCAGAGAGTGTTGAAGTGAGGTCAGAAGTTGCTTTTAGAAAGTTTTCATTTTGAGGCATTGAATGTATGATTTCAAAGAAGAATTTGACTCCTTCTGTGTAAAGAAAAGTAACAAAAAGAACACGGAAGTATTTACTAAGTCATGGCTAGGGATTGGCTGTTGTTGCTTCCCCAGAAGAACGGATCTGGATTTTTTGTTTTATTGTGGGAAGTTGCAAGGCATACTGTGAACTCAGCATTGAGGTAGCAAAGAAAGTTTGAGCTAGCAGAGGAGGCTACTTCCCCAGAAAATGTAATGACTCAGAAGTGACAGCAGCAGAAATGACTCCCGGTGGGGATCGGAGTTACTCAGCACCGTTGTGTGACAGGGCTAAATCAGTTCCTTGACACCCTTTTCAGAGATCTGCTGGTGAAAGCTCAAACTGGAGAAGGCTCTGCTGGGGCTAAGAATGGTTTGTGACTATAGCTGACATTCCACTTTTGGGGTATTTCTTTTTAAAGCTGTTGTGTGATGTCTACCCAATAATCGTAGAGAAACTAAGAGGCTGTTCCAGACTCACCCTACTGGACTTTGCTGTGTTTGCATTTACTTCTCTGCAAGAGACAAGCATATTAACATGGACAAGCATATACCTATAGAAAAATCCAGAAGGCAGTTATATTCAGTTGGCCTGAATTACACAGGTTAATTAACATAATTGAGGTTTGCTGGTTTATTGTAGCTGAGGAGCTGGCCAAAATAAGTACAGAGTGTAGCACAATTGTAATGTACCTTCAGTTAAGAGAAAATTGGAAACACTTGTAAGTGCTAGTGTATCTGGTAAATAACAGAAAAGACTCAATCATTCATTTCTGTTTGAATTAATCTGTAAGAAGCAGTGGCGGTTTTTCTGAAGCAGATATGTCAAATGACTGTAATAGCTTTTGTTCAGCCATGAAATGAGACATTTGAACACGGTAGATCACCCAGCATTTTGATAACATGAAATAATGAAGTGGTAAAATGCTCTTAGTAGCCTACTAATTGGTTATAATGGAAGTAAATTACCTTGGTTGCAAATTGCTTAATGGACAACCTCAGATAGGATTCATTTGTTTGGGAGGTTATTGAGATGTTTATTGTATTGTACAGATAAGAGGGTTTGGGTCAAAAACTTTAAAAAAATTAACCTGCTCATCAGAACCCCTACTAATGTGGCTGTGACACTGTGTAACAAGGTAGTCCAGTTTGGACTTGAAAACCAGACTTTCAGCACTGATAACATTCTGCAGCTCGGATGACTCTAAGAAACTAAGCAATTGTCACCTCTAACCTGTCATGTCTCAACATGCATGTTCAGTGTAATGCCATCGTGCTTGTAAAAAACCCCAAAAAACCAAAACCCAACCCCCCCAACCCAAACCAAACCAGTCACTGTGACAACTTCTATTAGTTGAAGGACTAACTCACTCTTCACCTTCCTGAGAGAAATCTGAGTGTAAAACCAATCTTAAGGTAAATGCTCCTTAATAAGGGCTCTGTGCCTTTCTGTGTCAGCTTCCACCATGGGGAGAGTTCAAAAGGAAGGAGAATATCCTTTTTAAGGATCTTTTTATCCTATTTAAGGGTCATTTGGATGAGCTGTGGGGGGATGTAGTGTAGGGGAGAAATTTGTAGAGTCGGGCTGAGGGTTGGACTCAATGATCCCGAGGGGCTTTTCCAATGGGAATGATTCTGTGATCCAATGTGAGCCTTGGAGAGTAGGGAGACTGTCTAGGGACTTACTGTCAAGGCAGACTATCTTTCAGTCAGATTTGTCTGTTGGAAAGAGATTTCCAGTAGCTAGCAACAGGTTTTCCTCTTCTTCAATGAATATAAGCAATTTATACTTCCAACAGGGAGTCCAGATACAATTTGCTTTCTATTTTTAGTCTAACTTAATTTTGTGGTGGGGTAGGTTCAGGTACATAGACTACATACACAGGCTACACAAAGGAGACAATGAAATGTGCCAAAAGAGCAAGATGAAAGTTTCTGAAAGAAAAATCAGTCTTTTTCAGACAGCCTGTAATTTCATTTTGGAACAAGGAAAGGACAAAAATTATGTATGTCTACTATTGGTGGAGGGAGAGAAAGGAAAGAATGACTGATACAGTGTGGAAGTGAGCAAGAAAAATTTTAGTCATGTCAATGAAAATTTTTTTTTTCAAACAGAAAATACTCAGTTTTGACTGTCTCATTTTACCCACTGGCTGCTGCCTTCAGTACTTTCACTTTCTATGGCAGTACTTTCACTGATCATTTCTGCAGTTGGATGTTCCACATTTCTTTCTGTCTAGAGATAAATACTGAATATCTTACAGTTCAGATGGTTGCTGTCCAGGTTAAAAGTGGGAAAGCAATAGTGACTGAATTGTTAATTTTGTTTGGTCAGAATTTAGTGAAATAACTGTCTGCTTAACTCGCTGTTGGTAGTTTTTATGTTTGAATTGAAGGATTGTATCATGCAGTGTGCATGACTGCTGTGCATCAGGTCCCAATTAAAGGGTTTTACCCATCCATCTTCTGTTCCTCTTTAACGAAACAAATATTAAATAAGATCCCAGTAGGAAAAGTCTGAAGTTGTGATATCTTTCAATTATACTTAACTATTCCTGGATTGCTGGTATCATACTAGGGCCAATTCTACAGTCCCTTGGGCTGTCAGAAGTAATGGGAGCCAGTGCTTCAGCAAGTTCTCAGGGTTAATTCCAGAAATGCACATCCTCCCTTTGGAGCTAATTGTTTATGCACCTAAGTATTGCTGTTAAGCGACACAGGCTTATTTCTTTGAGTAAAATTCACATGTACAGGTGAGATTTGTTGACTGTTTTGGGCTTCTCTGTAAATATGAAGCAATGTAAATCAAACTAGGCTGTAAATATTTTTCATCGCTGTTGCTTCAATACACAGACAGTAAAATACATTTTAGGGGAATCTAGAAACTATAAGATTTATTGAAATATTTACCAGTGCAAAGGCCCAATCCTGATATCTTTGTAATGACGTAAGTTACTAAAGCCTAATGTAACTATCTGCTGGATGTGTGAGGCCTGGAAATAAGTTGTTTTGCGCTTATGAAGTCAGAGGAAATATATTTGGCATAAACTGTTTCATAAAAATTTAATACAGATCACTGCCTGACAGCCTGGTTGATCCTCTGTGTATTAAAGACATTTCCAGTGTTTTTGTACTGAGTGCTATCATCTTTTTGGCTGAAGTCTGCAATATTTATACACATGAATTATTTTATTTATGTGAAGACTTTTATTGAACTCATGCATGTAAATATTTTCAGCGTGGAGTGTTGGTCAGTGTAAATTCTTCAGAGAAGGGATTATAGTGCCTGATTTCTGGCTCTGTTGTAACAGATACAAAAATTTAAACACATATTAGAAATATATTTATAAAAACTTCAGTGGCAAATACTCTTTCTAAAATATGTTTTGAAAAAGAACGTATCACCATTAAGAAGAAATTTACAGGAGTGTAAAAACATTGGATTTACATATGTTGGGAAACAAAATTGAAATTTTTTGCATAGACTTGTCTGTGTAATCATGCTACATGTACTTAGGGAAAGGGAGATTATTTTTTTTAGCTGACTACATGTGAAAGGAAATGTACTGCAAAGGTTGTGGGCCAAATAAAATCTGGTACCAGTGTTTATAATCCTGCTGGTTTCAGTTGAATTGCATCTGATAAATCAGGTTTGGACCACTTGACTATCAACAATTTGTTGGTCGTTTTTACAAAAGATCAAACTTAAGTCTAGTTGTGATCAAGCAAATTTCCACTGAGGTTACAGTCATACCAACTAAACTCAGACCGTGTCAGCCACTGACTCAATTTTTGCATAATGGGATACTTGAAGGAGTAGATTTTGGTCTTTCTGTGGATGCATGGGAACACTCAAATATATTCTGCCATTGGCCAAAAACCTAGGGCCAAATCTTCTGTGTTAGTTAAATATATCTGGATGAAGTTACACAGACAGATTAGTACTTTACACTGCTGACTAAGTTTCACCAGTATAGTAATTGAAATGTGTTTGGTTGCCTAGGGTTTCCTGCTGCAGCATCTGTCTTACTGAAATCTTTCCCGATACAGAGAAAAACTACTGATTCAGGGAAGAACACTGAGTTTTCTTCCTGAAGCTTTGAAGTGTAGGCACTCAGAGACATGCATCAGGTTCTGTAATTCGTATTTTTTAGCTGTGCTATGTAGTATAAAGGGCTTCAGAAGCATCTTTGTGTGCCTGGAGTTCACTTTCCATGCTTTGCTTTATTAAATGTGAGAAGCACACCAGCACTAGAAATGCCTGGCTGATAAGCTGATGTACTTTTTATCTACTTGGAGTCTGACTGACATCTTTGAACACTGTTGTATCTAAACAGCTTGAATATGTGACCTCATTCCTTAAATACCGTCACTTGAACAGCTCTTGTTGCTAAAATAAAAGCAGTGTTGATGCTCTGTTGTGAAAACTCCTACAGACCCTCTGACAAGCGCAAACTAAACCACACCTTCTTTTACTATGATAAAAATGATTGCTTATTTGTAGCAATTACAGTGTACCTGTAGCAGCAATTACAGTGAAGGTCTTGGGGTTTTTATCACATTCACTTTACCTTAACCTGTGACTGTCACAGAAAGCTCTGGCACATGGAATAAGACTAGAAAACAGACCTCAGGAAAATGATCCCAGAAAGGTAAAGTGGCTGAATGATTTTGTTTTCTTTATACTGTCAAGTAGTTTGTTAACTACTCCTGAAACGGAGGGAAGATTGGAGTTGAGCCAAACTTTCCAGTAAGATGAAAAGAGGCCAGGATCAGCTTTCTCATTTTATGCTGTCTTTTAATGCTCTGAAATTAGCCTTCTGCAATGCAGGCCTGTGTCAGTACTCTGTGAAGTATAACCAGGATTTTAAAACCACAAGCTATCCCTCCATTCAGGCACAACCATGTGTTTCTCTGGAAACAATGGGAGTTTTTTCCCAAGAGGTGATATTTGGAAAAGCTGAACTTTAATTGGGAAGCTGAAGTAGGGACTGGTTAAAAAGAATCTTAAAATCTATGAAAACCATTTTTGTTAGAGGACTGATGTGCTAATTGTCTGCAAAGTAAATAGAAAAGATGTCTTATTTTAGTGAACATATTTATTGACTATTGTTTAAACAGTCTTCAGTTAGAGTTTGGTGCTTAAAATAGTATTTTTAAATGCAATTGTGACTACATATTTATGTACAATTGTTTTACGGATGCATTTATGGCTAGAGATGCAAACTCTGCTACTTGTTCTGTTTTGTCACTACTGGTAATATTGAGGCAAGGGCCATAAAGGCCAAAGGGGTCATAGGGCAGAAAGGATATTCAGGTGACTGCTGCATCTTTTAACAGAATCTGGACCTCTCCTGCCAAAAGCTGGCTCTAAATTGTTTTAAATTGTGTTTTATTTTCACAATACAACCTAATTTTCTTAAAGTAAAAACTTTTTTAATCTAAATCCTGCTCTTAGATCCAGTCTGGCAAATATTTTGCTACTAAGCACAGTTTTGGATACTAGATAGGGCAGGTTGTGACTATGAAGAGGAACATACGTATGCAAGCACTGCAGAATCAAGACCTGTTAGCTGGTGTGTGAGCAAATGAGAGTGCTTTCGGTTTTATTCATGGATGTGAGGGTCAAAAGAATTAGAAAATGATGTTGTCCTTGAATTACATATTGCATACAACCATGGTTTACTTACTGGAAGTTTTACTGGATTGAAATAAAGGTGGATTACGTGGATTGATTTATGGTAAAGAGAGCTCACTATTTTTAACCTTTCCATCCAGTAATATGAATTGCCATCAGGATCAGCGTATGCTTGTCACCTGTTTCTGAAAGCTTGGTATTATTTTGTTAAGGGAAGAGTGTGACTGAGAGGGACAACTTTAATTTGTATTTTAATATATAACAAACAACTGGATATAGCATTTACATAAAAGTAAAGGACTAACGTTGGATGCCAAACCTGCATTTGGGGGGAAAAAAATGGCAGAAAATCTTGCATACAATCTCTGTGTAACTGGCGATCACAGCAGGTTGGAGATTTCTGCAGGAGAAAGGTAGTAGCTGCAGTCATTTGTCGTTAGCTGGGCACACTTGTGTACCTGCTGGTGGGACAGGGAGGCCTCTGGCGAGCCTGTTTGGCACTGGGGAAGGTGAGGGAATTGCTGCCTGGGAGATCACGCTGGGGTCGAGATTCCACAAGGCTTGAAAGGTCGAGAGGAAGCACCTTGAGGCCAATATTGAATGTGGCTGGCAACCAGGGTAACTAAGCCACTAAGGGAGTTATGTGCTTTCTCTGTCTGCTGCCAACAAAACTCCTGCCAACATCTTTTTGTAGTAGATGAAGTCTATTAATTCTGCATGCATACACATCGGCAGAAAGGATCTAACGTTACACTGATCTAAATGGAACAAAACATAGACATCCAGAAGGAGAGTCCATCCGAAAGAGGCAAGGAACTGTACTGGCAGTATCCCCAAAAAGCAAGGAGAAACATTTTGCTCCCATGAAGGCACCCTGGTACCAGAGATTCCTCGGGTTGAGGAAGAGCAGTATGAGATGTTGGGAAAGAAATGCGTAATATAAATTGTATCTAGATAACGTGGACATTTGCTCTGTTCATACTGCATTAATCTGCAGGCTTCTTAACACTCTGCACACAGAGTCAGGTGCACTGACAACGCACAGAAGTGGCAGATGGAATAGTGGTAATGATTTTTAATTACATCTTTGTGATACTTGGCATACGAATGAAATTTAAGCTTCCTGATGGTTTTATTAGATCCATAAGTGAAAAATTTACAGATTGAAGGAAAGAACTGAAAATAGTGCTGTGAGGAGATCCATAATGAGCGGTTTAATGAAGTAGTTAAATCCACTGTAGAACACAAACTGTTTTTAATTGGAAACATTGGACAGTTTAATCTATCAAATGTTCAGAGGAAATCAAATACCCCGTTGTATAAAAAGCAGCTGGGACACGGGGAGAATGGCACTTATCAGTGCTCTGTAAGAGGTCAATGACAATTTTAATTGATGCTATTTCAGTTCTTGTGGTATGGTGGTAGCTAGAATAGAAATATCTGAACTGCTTGTTCTTAGAAATATGTGGACTTTATTCAGGAGAATCTTCAGCTTAGAATCAAGTACAAAGATTAGATGAAATACGCAGATAAAAGAAAATGGGTGTAGTTAAAGATCATTTTATGGGTACATCCCATCCCATTAATTTCTGAAAAATACAGGGCGTGGCAACATTCACTTTTTGTAAAAGACACAGTTAATGGTTAAGCCAGAGATTATTAAAAATGCATGTTGCACAAAACCTAGCATACAGTTCTAAAAAAAAGATTATAAACAAGAATTGCTTTAAAGATTTCTTTTCTTGATTTTTTTTTTTAAGACTTTGCAGAGCCCTTTTATGGCTTGCTCTTTGTCAGCCTGAGATCACACCATGATCCTACTAAATCTCTCTCTTGATTTCTCTGGTGCCAGTGTTGCATACCATCCCAAATAGAAACTCTATTACTAAAGTAGTGGGAATATGGGCTCCAGTTTGAACAACAGCAATATTCCCAGTTAGGTTTTGCTTTTTTCAAATATACAGAGGAAGATTGCTGTAGGGCATTAGAGTCAATAACAGGAAACAGAATGTAACTAATTTTGGAGGTAGAGTATTTCTAAAGCTTATCTGTGAAGAGACCTTCTGTCATTGCTTTAAAAAAAAAAAAACAAAACAAACAAAAAAAACCCCACAACAACAACAACAAAAAAAAAAGAAAAAAGAAAAAAGAAAAAATTCTAGCTTTTGGTCTTTGCTGTGGGATGAAAGTTTGTAGTAGGGTATTGGGAAGTGGAAGCTTGTGGTACATGGGTATGTGAAGAGTCAATAATCTGTTGACCTCTCTGGACTAAACATCGGGTCAGATGGTCCCATCCACTTCCATGTTTCTGTGATGCAGGGTGAATTTGGTATCAGACTTTAGCTTGGAGTGTTGTTCTGCAGAGATATCTTCTGATACCATGCTTTGCATGTAGCCCACATTTCATTTAGTTAATTTTGAACCTCCTGAGCCTAACCATAGCAAGCTAGATTCTCAGCTAACGCTAATTCCAGCAGGTTGTTGATTTCAAGGGAGCAGCCTGAATCTGTGCAAGCTGAGGATCTGCTCCAATAACACTTTGTATAAGAAGGTGGGATCTGATTTTAGTGACAATTACCTTAAATAGATAATACGAACTCTCTAGAGTTAATCTTTATCCAGCTTGGTAAAAATTAAGGATCACTTCACTGTTCCCAGAAGCAAATATACAGTTGCATGATCTCACACATTTCTGGGGTTATCTTTGGGAAATGGTATAGTCTACCGATGTCATTAGCCCGTAAAGCTGTGACAAAGTGCTGTGGTATTCTTAGAATGAGGTTGTGCTCCTTACACTGCAGAGCTGTGTAGAAGAAAAGCTCCCTCTGGAGAAACAGGGGGGACATGATTTCTGCAGGGCTGCTGCATGCCCAGAAAGTGATCCACAAACTGCAGTTCTCAGGCTGATGCAGCAGGTTTTCAGCTCTATTCTTGTGGTACTTCAGACCCTCAGGAGCACTGAGGATTGCATTAATATGGGTAACTTTACGTTAGGACAACACCAACTTCTTTTTAAATGTCCTTTTTTCCACTGCTCGCTGTGGTCCATGCAGCTTTCCCAAACTCTTGTCAGTGTTTCTCACTTCAACACACCAGTCTCTGGGTTTGAAGTGCCTATAGTGGCGTCGTACTTAGTTCAGCTGAAGAAGTGATGAGTTAAATAGTTGCATCTCTTGAACTGTTCATTTCCAAGTTTGAATACCTTTGGTTTTTTTCCTCAGCTCTATTCTGCTTTCTAGGTTTTTGGGTGTAATCCTTCCAAAACGCTTTAATCACATTAAAGGTTTAATCATAGTTTTGCTTATTCCTATTATTATACTTTCAAATGCCTTTTCAGCTTTTACTTGTGGGTGGGTTTTTTTTTTGCTTAGTAGTCATTTGAGAATGAATTCTTAGACTACAGGAGCTTTAATCTGAGTGTATTCACAAATGCAGAGACTCAAATTTGTTATTATTCATTTAATGAATGCCTAGTTGTTTCAGAATATTGCCTAATTTAGGGTGACACCTTCCTATTTTAATATCTTTATATAATTGGGACAAGCAGAATGGAAGGTCAGGCTGTAAAGTCAGTCCTCATCATACTAACAACACTGTAACTGCTGCCTCTTGATTTACCTTGCACCAGATTTTAGGCCTCTTGCCTTCAGGTACCCATAAACATCTGTATTTTGCTGTAGTAACACTTAGATGAACATACCTGAGAGAAAAACTGGTCTTTCAAAATAAGTTTTGAATGAGAAGAGAAAGTAGAGAATAATATAGGCTTAAATGTATATTAAAAACAACAGAACTGAGTCAAACTATAAGTACATTCATTTGAAATTAGATTTTTTTGTTGTTTTTCTGCTTCTAAGGAGGATTTTGTGCCCTTTCCTTTCTTCTGGCTTCATTTCAAGTAACAGAACTGAATCAAACTATTAATACATTCAGTGCAGCAAGGTAACCTGAAATTACATTTTTCACTGTTTCTGTGCCTCATCTATTTTTGTGCTAGAAAAGGGGATTTCTTGCCCTTTCCTTTTTGTCTTCGTCTCTTACAGTTGCTGTGTATTGGGCTCATGATTAATTTCACTCTTTTTCTCCTAACCCTCTCATGTCTGACCAGAGGCCACTCTTTCAAGAACTTAGGGATACAGATTCCATTTTGTTCTGCCTATTTTCTTTCTTCTCCAGCTGCTGCTGACTGACAGTGCTTGGCTTGTCCTCCCATCCAGGCTGCGGAGCACCAGGAGCTTGCTCGGCTACCATTCACAGTTTCTGTGCACAAATTCCCACTTTTCTCATTTGCTGTTTCAGTCTCTTCCCCACTAAACCATTGCTGACACCCTCCAAACCCCTAGCTTCAGTATTGTGATGCTCTTCCTGAGAAGATGACTTCAGACACACAGAGGGAACAGCCAGCTGTTCTTCATGCTTGCTATGTGAGATGGCCATTATTTTTGGAAGAGTACCACACAGCTTATGACAGTGTCAGAGTTTCTGTGTAGCAGCACTGAGAACACAAATACCCAACATTATCTCTTGCAGTGATCTTGTGGGTTCCTTATCCAAGTCTTGCCAAACCCTAAACCTGCCTATCTTGTTAAATCACATGTGATGTTGCCCCAGGTGACGTGGCTACAAACATTGCATACACATATCCCACACGTCTGTGTGTTGCAAATACTCAGAAATTATTTTAAAATAAATCAGTCATGTGCTAACATGAAGCCTGACATGTTGGCAACAGGGGCTGTGGGATCAAGGGCACCCTCAGCAAGTTTGCCAACAACACCGAGCTGTGTGGTGTGGTTGACACGCTGGAGGGGAGGGATGTGCCATCCAGAGGGACCTGGACAGGCTGGAGAGGTGGGCCCCTGCACACCTCCTGACGTTCAACAAGGCCAAGGGCAAGGTCCTGCTCTTGGGTCGGGGCAATCCCCAGCACAAATCCAGGCTGGGCCATGAGTGCAGTGAGAGCAGCCCAACGAGAAGGACTTGGAGGTGTTAGTGGATGGAAAACTGACTGTGAGCCAGCAATGTGTGCTCAGAGCCCAGAAAGCCAACTGTGCCCTGGGCTGCCCCCAGAGCAGTGTGGGCAGCAGGGCCAGGGGGGGATTGTCCCCCTCTGCTCTGCGAGACCCCCCTGCAGTGCTGGGTCCAGCTCTGGGGGCACCAACAGCAGAAGGACACGGACCTGCTCGAGCAGGACCAGAGGAGGCCACGAAGATGCTCGGGGGGCTGTAGCACCCCCCTGTGAGGACAGGCTGGGAGAGTTGGGGGGTTCAGCTGGAGAAGACAAGGTTCAGGGGAGACCTTAGAGTGGCCTCCCAGGGCTGAAAGGGGCTACAGGAAAGGGGGGAGGGACTCCTCATCAGAGCGGGGGTGGGGGATAGGATGAGGGGAAATGGGTTTAATCTGACAGAGGGGAGATTTAGGTGAGATCTAAGGCAGAAATTCTTCTCTGTGAGGGTGGTGAGGCCCCGGCACAGGTTGCCCAGAGAAGTTGTGGCTGCCCCCTCCCTGGAAGGGTTCAGGGCCAGATTGGATGGGGCTTTGGGCAACCTGGGCTAGTGGAAGGTGTCCCTGCCCATGGCAGGGGGTTGGGACTAGATGATCTTTAAGGTCCCTCCCAACCCAAACCATTCTATGAAGCAAAATAAGTAGAAATTAATTTTTTTGGCATATTGTGCCATTTACTTCATGGGCATAACAATTCTTCTGCACTTTGGCAGTGTGGGTTACCATCATCTGGGCCAGCAGTGCTCCCAGCTGATGTGCTTGGCCTGTCTGCAGAGCGTGAGAAATCTGATTGGAAAATATTAAAAAAGCCCATCGTGGCAGGAGGTATTTATAATATCTGTGTATCACACAGGGGCTGTGATCAGGATTGTGGGTTCATCATGTTACAAAGTGTGTGCAATTAACTATAATATAATATATAGTGCCTGTATATGCTGGTATATTCTGGTCTGCTTATGTATCTAAATTTATTATTATAGGATGCAATTCTTAGCTCAGTGAAGGTAATATTTTTACTCTTTTTTTTTTTCTCAATGCATGTATATATTTTCTTGTTTGCTTTTAGATCTGTCTTTCAAATCCAAGCAAATCCAAAACATCTGCAAGAGAAATCAATGAACCAATAATGGTAGGTAGCAAACTGACTGCTCTTTTTCCACTGACCTCTTTGGTTTGTTGTTACCTCATTTTTCCAAAACACCCCCACGCAACATGTCTTTCATCCACCTGTTGTATTGGGTTTTGTGAACTGTGTGTAGGAGGAATTGACTTCTTAACGTGCCAGTACATTGCATAACACAGGGAGCCTTGGTACTTGACTGGGAAGCCTAAGCACTCCGTAGGGTAAACATCAACTTAATTAAAGCCAAACAGCCAGTCAGGCCAGAGACAGAATATTTTGCTTTTTTGGTTCACATTTGACATATGTATTTACACATATATACATATATATGCCACACCAACTATAAAGGTGTAGGTACTTAGGCTGAAGGAATATCCACAGTTTGAACTAAAATTTCCAAGCAGAGGGGAAGACAAAATCCCTACCACAGTGTGTTTTAAAAAAGAGATATTAGTAGGAATGCAATAAAAATTTAAATGTCGTTTGGTTGCCATAAAATGACCTAAAATTGAACCAATGTATCATGTATCATGTATTTATATGGAGGCACCTGATTTCATTGTTAAAGCAGTTCAAATAGCACTTGCTATTTCTGAAAAATATGGGAGGTGATATCCTGCACTATTTTTGGGAATAAGACGTTTATCTTTATTTGGTTGCAGTTAGATGGATGCTATATGAAGACATAAGAATGAACCAGTCCTGGGCTGTTTTAGTCTGAGGGAACTAAAGTTAATAGTTTTAGATGATGCCAGTTGCCAGTGCTGATCTTTGTGTTGTGTGGGTCAGTGGCTGGAGGTCTAGTCCATTTTAGCATCCCTTTTTGTCTGCTCCCAGCTGTCTTTCCTCTTATCCCACAGTGGGATACGTGAATTACTTTCACAAGTTCAGCATCCTGGGGCAGCCAAAGAAATGGATTTTGGAGGGGAAAAAAAAATAAAGCACAGATCAGGGCAGAGAGGCTGAGTTGGCTGAGTCTACAGGGGTAGCAACCATCACCCACTTTGTGGAAAATCCAGGATAGAAGTTTTGATGAAGTATTGTATTTAGTTAATATAAAAGGCATATACATCTTGGTGTCTTACAACCTCTTTTTTTTTTGCTATATTCTTGAAGAAAAATAAAGGATACTTTGCTTCAGAGAAAGAGTCAGTACAACTATTGAAGATCTGTACAAACAGCAAGCTATAAGAAGGGCTAAGCTAGGTCAGCTGAGCAGCAACACGATGGCAGCAATGACCTGGTGAGGGGATTTGTCTAAAAGTGGACTGAATTTGAAGATTCCTCTGAGACAAGAGTAGAAGGTAAGCATGGCACTTGCTTAAGCGCTGAAAAGAAACCTCATGGGTGATCAGAGGTACATCTTACCATCCCATCAGTTACAGGAGCATGCCAAAGTGTGAGGAAACTGCCTGTGTATGGTCTGTGATCACACAGCTATTGAGCAAAATAGAGGAATTCTTAGGTTCGACCAATAGGGACAAGGAGGCTGTCTTCTCACCACCAGAAAAAAACATTTAAAATGGCAATCAATAGGCCTGTTGTTTTAAGTTCATTCTTTTTCACTAGGATACTTACAGAACAGTTTGACACTGTAAGAAATACAAGGTAGTGAAAGAATAAATAAAACTGATGTGAATTCATTGGCAGCCTATAAGTATGCACATATCTGTATGCCCTATTAACCTGTTCCTCTTCGAGATTATAGTCTAGGCAAGAGAAATTACTAGTGGCATAGCGTCAAAAAGCTGCTCATCATCACTCAGTGAGGTTGGATTTACAGCAGACTACACAGTTGAAACATTATATGCTTTTATTCTTTTAACAGCAGTTGTTTGAAACTGATTTGCTAGGTGATGTTTTGGAAAAAAAACCCCAAATTTTAAGGAGACGTTATTCTCATGATAAATCTGAGCGAACAGGGATTAGGTAAAAATAAAAATTTCAAGCAAAGAGAAATGGAGAATGAAATAAGCTTCTGAGGGTAGACACCACCGGCCATCTTAGTTCATCTCTGTTAGCTTCAGGAAAGTTGCAGTGTGCTCCATCAGAGAGCTCTGTTCAACATTACAACAGCACAATGCAAAATTTACAAGAACTCTGTTTAGTGGGATACAAGAATCAATTCGGTGGGATAAATCTTCAAGACTGCTAGTTCTAAATTCTGATTTTATTTTCTAAAGCTTCAAGTGGATAAGATTTGGATGAGAAACAAATAACATATAGCTAGCTACCTCTAAAGCCAAACTGATTAATTTTTTTCAATTTACCCAGGCATTTCTGCCCAGGATGTGGCCACATTATACTTATGTCCAGGTTCATACATTAAAACTTGAACTGTTTAGCAACCTGATTCTACCCAATGGAATAAAACCAGTTAATTTTAGCTGATAGCCTGTGCTGAAGTACTAATTTGTTACATGGTGTTCAAGTAGTCAGTTTTTACCGAAATATGTTAGTTTTTCACAAGTTACAATGAGAAGAGTAAAAACTATATTTGCACTGAAAAAAAGTCATTTGAAAAGAGCTCAGAATAAGTGATATCTGCCAAGCATTGTGCCCTAGAAAGTCTGAAGAACCTCGATTTTCTTTGGGAAATATAGTAGTTCTATGTAACTTATTTTTCCTGTGCTGCTTTTTCAAGATCTTTTCCTTTTATTTCTGTTCCTTTTCACAAGATATATCAGAGAGAATTCAGCCTACGAGATTTATCTCCCTTTTTTTTTCCTATCCTTGCCAAAACTGTGGCTGCACCTAGGTAGTCTTCACCACAGCATGACTTACATGACTCACCTAAAATACATCCCTACCTACAACAGTGAGAAACTAGTTCCAAAACCAGTAAAACTAGCAAACTCAGGTTTCCTATAGCTTCAGGTCTTACATTGTTTGCATCTCTATCCTTGAATATCTTCAGTCGTTCTCACATCTCCTTTTTGGTTTTGCCATCTGGATAAAAGACAGACATGTTTGTAAAAACTATGTACTGGCTCCTCAATGGGATGGGTAACACCAGGCTCTCCTGGCTCCCTCCCTCGCCACAGGACAGCTCATCAGCTCTCTGTAATTTAGCCAGATGATGATGTTTACAAATCTGTCCGGATTGAATATCCTTGAATCTTCTGCTGCTGCCATAGTTAACTGAAATTGTCCAAAGTCTTCAAAAGCTGGAGTGTTTTCTGTGGGGAAAGGTGAGAGTGAGAAAGGGCATCCGTGTCCAATCAGCTTGATGTGATACTGAGAAAGCAGGGTAGTCGTGTTGAAAATTTTTTTAGCTGTCCTATCTTTGTCTGACCCAGATAAAAGGAAGAGCTCCCTAAATGCTCATAAGAAAGAAGCAGCAGTCACAGTCTTGGTGGTGTCTTCCAAAGCTGCTATACCTCCTGTCTTTGGGAGTCAGAAATGCACTGTGACCCCAAAACACCACCATAGCTCAAGTGAAGACTCCAGCTGCGGGTGTCTGATAAAAGCAGTTACAAGGGACAAGTTATTAAGCAGTGAGCCCAGCGCTAGGAAATGGGCTGGTTCCTTTCAAATGTGAGCCATGTAACATCAGTAATGTGCTTCCAGTGCAACCTTTGCCTGTATATTTAAGTTTCATAGTCCCAGTAGCAATGCCATCAACCTTGTTTACAGTAATGGTGAAAATGTTGCTACTATCAATCTGTTTACTCCTCGGGCATATTTGGCAGCCAAGGGAATAACCCTGAATGTTGGTTAGCAGGCTGTTTCTTTCCTAAGCGGGTAAATATCAATGCTGAAAAAGAGCAAAAATCGATTTCTAATTTAAATTATAGCCACTTTTCCTTTTAAAAAGCAGACCGATTTAAAATCTAAATTATTAAATCTTTTATGAATTCCAACATTTAAAAAAACTATTAAAATAATGTAGGGGTGAAATACTGTGATTTCAGATAGTACATTCTTGCTGTTGGAGTTGTAAATTCTGGTCACCGCACTAGTAGCATCACGAGCTCAGCATCTGGAATCAGAATGGTGGAGCTGCCAGATCAGCTCTTGCCACCTGCCTCTTCCCCTGAACATGCAAAGAATGTACTTTCCTCAATGATTGCTTCAGCTAATTCAGCTCAGTCACTTGTACATCCAAGTTAGAAATCAAAGGTTGAGCACCCCTGATTTAGAGAGAGGTTAGATACTCGGAGCCTGTAACATGGCATCCAAACTCTGTTCCTGCTCTAAAACTACAGCTGTAGCTTGTAAAACTGTTCTGTCCGTGCTCTACTTTGTGATGGAATGAGTAGATCCTCCTTTCTTCCCTTCCTGGGAATCAGACAGCACAAATATATCTGTCCAAATGACCCGAAAGGTAGTGGGCATCAGTGTTCTTTCTTCTCTCCATTGAACCCCCAGGCATACAGGGAACAAACATTGCTGTGTGGGATGAACAATTACAGTGTGTGGGATGTTCATATAAACCAGAGAAGAACTATAATAAAACCCTAAAAAAACAAGCTAAGTATCAAGGCTGAAAAGTTTGAATTTAGACATGTCCCTGAGTATAGGGATGCTGAGATCTAAACTTGATATTGATTTTAAACATTCCTGTTTAAATGAAAAGTAGGAGGGGAGAGCATGAATTAGAAAAAGTAGTTATGACACTGGCTTGGTCTGTTTGCAAGAGGTATTAATAGAGAATGTTTTTTTGTGTTTAGGTCCAACGAAACTGGTGGTCCTTATGTTCCTTGGGAGTGTAAAGTATTACAGCCCACCTGGTAAGTGAATAAGTTAATTGTATTTCTTAAAAGCGTGAGGGGCTGAAGAGTAACCATATTAAACCTGAAGCGGGGAGCTGCCTGTATTCTGAGTAATTTGAAAAGTTTTCACCATTTATTCAAATTCCTTAGAAAATTTTAGGAATGCTCACAGAGTCTCAGAAGACTTCACATTCTTGCATGTTTACATTTTTCTGCAGTGACCTGATGAATTTAGAAAGTGGAATTAACAATTGTTTAGTGTACATCATTCCCATGGGTTTGTTTTCCTAATATGCTATTATTAACATGCGAATGGGCTCATTTGATTCAATTTTGTTATTACTGTATTGCATCATTATAACAATGAAAGGTAAGTCTTTAGTCTTAATTTTTGCTTAAGGACTGTTCTGATTGACCGCACCGTCCCTCGCAGTGTCCAACCCTCCCCTCCCTGACTGGGCAGAGAGGAAAGGACTTCGAGGAAAATATCTATTTTAAATCCACGCTATCTGCTTGTTGGGAACTCGTTAGTCCTACAAGTTAAGCAGCCTTCACTGGGGTCAGTATTTAGATAGGAGCTTATCCAGGAACGTGGAAGTGCTGCAGGAAATGTTTGAGGTTTTTGCACAGAAGTCTCATCTCTCTTCAGTGCAAACACTGTCTTCTTTGGAAGGACCCCTGCTGCTTAGAGCCCTGTATGTCACTAAGACATAATATTGGCATCTTTAACTGTGTACTGTTTTTTAAGACCTAATGGTTCTTTCCAAGGAAGAGAGTAGTCAGACCCAAATCCAATTAACTGGGGATTCCTGTGCAATTTTAGTGAGGTGAATTTCTCGTGTCAGTCTCATTTGGTGGAGAGCATTGTCGTTGCCTTGATTCATTTCAAATGCTGGTATATTTTAAGGGTGAGCAAATATATTCTTGTTCACTTGTTGTAACATCTTTTTTAATGTTATGTATCACCTTTGGTTAATTTGAATGGAAGCTTAAACAGACCAAGTTGTGGCTTGGGAAGAAATTATCTGGATGTAGGAATTTAAAGCTACAGCTAATGGCAACTTTTCACCTGTGGCAGTTGGTGTAATTTAAAGCTGTCCTTAAACCACCCTCATTTATGCAGATGGACTGGCTCAGCACCCAGCTGGCTGGCTGAAGGAAGTTTTAAAAAGTGTTTTGTGACAGATCTGAATCAGAATATTGTGTATTAACATGGTTATTAGGACATTTATTGTAGAAATGGACTGTTTTGATTTATCAAGATGATGTTGGGGGCATTCAAAAAAAGTGGAAAAATTGGCTCCATCTAAGTAGGCCTATGGGATGTTAGAAACAATTCCAGAATAGCAAGTGCCTGGAACACTAAAGAACATGACAGGTTTAAAAAGCTACTGTCAATAAAATGTTAATTATACCAGGCTGAAAGGCAGGCCCCACAGAAGACTCTGATAAAGCTGAGCCTGACTCACCATCAAGAGTTGTTAATCCCTCTGTACTACTGCTTTAACACTGTTCCCCTCCCTATTTGTATTAATAAACTAAGCAGTGATTTGGACACAATACCCCACTACTGATTTTGTAAAGAAGTCCAGCAGGTGTTGAGATGAAGACAAACCCACTAGGTAGATATGCTTGATGCTCAAGGCACTGCAGCACAGGTATAATCTGGAAACAAAAGAATCACAGTGTTTTATCTTTCCAGAGATAAAGACACGATGCCTGAAACCTGGAGGATTGTACTTTGAGCTTAAAAGGAGGGATAGAAATCCAACCATCCCTGCAATTTTAAATCCATCTTTTTAAATTGCTATCTGAGACCAAATGGGTTTTTTTTTCTGTTTGGTCCCGCTGTGAAGTGATAATACTTCATTTGTCCCATCACAATTATTTTCCTAGTCTACGATATGCTGTGAGATCATTTTACTTCTGTGTAAGATCAAGCAGAAGGGCACAGGGGACAGGAAAAAATCCAAGCAGTACATAATCATTGTCAGCACTGCTGTGGAAATGCAGAAACACGCCAGCCGGTGTTTCTCTTTCACACGCTGAACGCTCTTCTTTCTAAATTCACTATATGAAAACACCTCATGAAAATTAAGTTTGTAAATTAAGTTGCTGAATATCTGCAAAGTACTCCTACTTGTTGACAGTCTCCATATAAGAATTGTGAAATCTTTTTCCAAGGAGCTAAAAGAAAGGGTGTTTTGCAGTATAGTTTCAGTTCTGGAGAGCTGTGTTTTCCTCTCGCTTGTTAATTTGACTTGCTCAGGCTATCTGGAACTCCCTTCCTGTTTTCCTCCAAGACCTTTAGTCACTTCCTTTCTCTACTTAAAAAAAACTTTCATTTGTCTTTAACTGATGATGGATTCTCTTTCAAGCATTATGATAAAATCAGCTGAATTATATATAGATTTTTCCTACTTGTAGATGACCGAAAATCAGTGCGGTTAGGAATGTTAAGATTAGTTTCCATGCTAGTCTGTACTCAGGATTATACAAATTTTTAAAAGTATCTTGTAGCCTTAGGGTATATTTTCATGGAATGTGAAAAGTCCATTTTCTTATTTAACCAAGAGATGGGAGAAATAGATTTGCTGGTCAAATTACAAAGACTTTATTCAAAGTATTTTTATTTACTATACACAAAGTGCAGGTTTACAATACAAAACTAAAAGTCTATTTACTTTCCTGGTATGTCATAAATGAGAACACAGAAAAGCTGAATTTTCCTTTTGTAAAATATTTTAGGCCCAGTCATCTACTGTGAATGGGGTAAAATGCCACTGAAAATTACAGACCTCTATTCATCCATAAGGTCGTTAAATCTGGCCTGTTTTTTCTCTCACATAAAAGCCATCACCAGATTGTTACTCATTTCTTAATGCAATTTAGTATATTAAGCTTCTTCAAAGAGTAAAAATGTTCTGAGAATGTACATCACCCAGAAGTGAGTGCTCTCCCCCAGGTACATTCTCCAAACTGACTAGTGACAGGAAAAGAAGAAGATTTTTGAAAAAAGTCAAGATTTTCTCTGCGTGCACTGACTCTGTGGCAGCTGGTGTACGGTACCGGGTAGACATAGCAATCGATAAGTAAAAGACGACTGAAGGAGGTATCACTTTATATCTTAAATTATGAACCCAATTAATTACTGGCTCGGCGCAGTGGAAGCACTGGCACTGGAATTACAGGAGAGACCTAAGCACTGTGATCCTCTATGTCAGCACCCTCCATTTCCATCAGATCAAAAATACCACTCGGGGGTAATTGACATCTAGGTGGGGTTCAAGGTTGGTACCTAAGCTGGCTGAGCTGAACGCTGGGTTACACTCAGTCCTAAGCAGTGTAATATAAAATTCAGTAAGGATGAGGGGAGCCACTGAGCCTGCTCTGCCTTTATTTATGCATGCATAGTGCACTGGCCGTAACAATAAAACTAGGAACAGAACTTAGCCAGAACTTCCATGTTTTTTATTTAACAATACATGGAATTTAATCCATCCATCCTGCTGCCACTGTAACAGCCCTTGTATCACTGCAAAAAGGGCTGACTTGAAAATATACATGGATAATTTGTCAGTAGAAGATACAAAATCTGAGGGGAAAAGAACGAAGTCTAAAGACCTCACAGGTGCTTATTCACCCACTGTGAAATTTTTACCTCCATCAGGGTAACAGTGTTGCCTTCCCTGTACTTATAAAAATACTTTTCACATTCCTTGGAGTCATTCCTGGTAAAGGTAGCTAATGTTGACCTCTCGGTACATTCTTGAAACAAATCTCATCTGGAACTTCCTGTGGCCGAAGTGAGCCTGGATCGGGTGCAGGCAAAGGCTGCTCAGAGGAGCAAGGGAAGGGGTGACAGCAGAGCTTCTCTAGTTTTAGCTTAAGAAAGCAAGGGCTGGACAAAATGCATTCTTTTAAGCAGGTTAGAAATTAAAATTCAGAGAAAAGAACCATTTAAAGGGAAAAGCAGGAAAAGGATATACATTGGCCTTGAGCAAATTAGGACTGGAAATTAGAAAGAGGTCTCTAGTCATTTAGAGAATGAGATATTTTAGAGTAGTCTTCCCAATACAAATAGCAGCAATAGCCCACCCCATGGTCAGGTGTCTGGGTTCCAACAGTTCATGCAAAGAATATGATATGTTTTTGTGAGACAAGAGAGGACTCAGGGCTGGGACCCCTTAGGGTCCCCCCATCCGTGTGTTGTCATCCTGTTTTCCAGAAAGTGGCTGAATGCCAGAGTTCTAACCCCAGTCTCACACAGGAGACTCTTCCCAGGGCAGTGTGATCCTCACATGTTGGGATACACCAAACAGAGCCCACCCGGGAACTTTTCCCCATGCCAGGGAGTCTGTCACCCTCACCGGGGTGGCCCTTGGCATACGGAGCTTCCTCCATGGCAGAGGGGAGTGGAGGAGAGCTGGGAGTGGAGGGGAGCTGCTGTTCCTTTCCCTTAAACTCTTGGGGTTCACTGAACTTGCAGTTTGCTTGCTCCGAACAGACTAATCTCTTTATACGGGCATATGTGAGGGAATAAATCACCTTTGGGTTAAAAAACCCATCATAATATTGGAATATGGAATTGTAAGTCCTTTTGGTCTTACAGCAGTAGCGGGGTGGGTGAAAGGCGCCTGCAAATACGTGCCATCTTCGTTACCCAAGTGTAACCCCGCGGGCTCTGGCCACTGTTCCAGCCCTGAGCAGAAAACACGAGCCCCCGCCAGAGCCTCACGCCGAGAGCGGCGGCACTTGGTGCTTGGGGAACGAGCTGCCATTTTTTCCTGCACAAGTTGCATAATTCATATTTTCGAGAGAGAGATCTGTTCAGATGGCTGCCTTAAACGGGTACGAGCGGTTGAACAAGTTCGCCTCTTCTGAAAAATGTCTCCTCTCCGTTTTTTTCAGACGCAGGAAGGTTGTCGCACCGTCTGTCGGTTCCAGCCCCCCACCTCTCGCCGAGGAAGGCGCCGCCCGGCCCCGCTCCCCACCCCGGGGGCGATGCTCGGGCCGCCGCCCGGTGCCGGCGGGGGGGG
>ML997668.1:477426-524771 GCA_010365825.1 Otus sunia | reverse complement strand
CGGGGCGAGCGCTGCCCCGTGGGGCTGCCGGGGGGCGGAGGGGGAACGCAGCTGCTTGGGCTCTTACTCATTTTAAACAAATCACCTCGCGGGGAAGGAGCAGCGGGGAGCAGCGCTCCCTCCTCGCCTGACCCTGCCCGGCGGGGGTCCGGGGGAGGTTGCGGGGCGTCCCTGGGTGCGAAGCGCCGCTCCCCGGCTCCAGCCCCCGGAGTGTCGAGTCCCGAGCGGGCAGGAGAAGTGGGGGAGGACGTACGGGAGCAACAAAAGGCGGCGGCTGGAGGTGTGGCAGCTGCCCTCGGGGGTCACCCCGCCGTTAAAAGCCGCAGCGGCGCAGGGCGTGCCGCCCGCAGCCGTGGCCGGTGCTGCCCCGGGGCCACCAGCCTTCCCGCAAGGGCTGGCCTGGCCGCTGGCCCCGCACGCTGGGCTGTGGGGTGCGGGTCGCCCCGCTTTTCCTTGGCTGGAAATGCGGGAGCAGGCTCGGGGCCGTGGGAACGGCGACAGCGAGCACAGGGGAGCGCCTTGGTGTCACGGGGGTGCGCTCTGATCTGCGGGGCTGCTGCCGCGTCCGTGCATTGTCTGTGTTTTAAAGATACAGGATTTCAGTCGTAATTTGATGTCAAGGTACGAGGTGGGGGTGATACTTAACACTTAATCCAAAAAAGCGTCTTGGAACCGTAACAAGAAAGGGCCTGTTAAACCTGAGTTGAGTTTCGTGGGGGGGAGGGTTTCCCGATGCATTTTATTTGCAGATGTGACGGGACTTCATGGTTAGTTGGGCTGATGTCTTTCCCGAAGCCTACTTTTTTTTGTTCTTCTGGTAGCTCTCTGTGTAGCAATACGCCAGAGATTTTTTTTTTTTTTTCCCACCATTTGGAGGACACATGATGACAAAAGCTTGCAACAGAGTAACAGATCCTAAACGATGGATGAACAGATTTTTTTCTAGCCAGGCTCGTTGAGTGGAGCTCTGGAAGGTCTGAGCAGAACAGAATGGAAGGAATGGCATCAACTAAATCTTGCTGTTGCTTTGAAAAGTAGGGATAAAAGTGTGATTTCTAGAGCTGATTTTGTTTTTCTGCTTTCAGACCCCTGAAGGATGAGGCAGAGAGCACAGTAATTCCTGAAATATTTCTTCTTTATTAGAGTGGAGGAGACCTAACTGCATGAGAATTAAGTAGTGTAGCTGAAAAGTGGTGTTAAAAGAATTACTTCGTCTTAGCAGTGGTGATTAATGTAGAGCTCTGAAGTGAGGACTGGCATCTCTGGGAGGCCTGGTTTCCAAAGACAGGGTGTTGTGACACATAATGCTCATCTAATGAGGGGTTGGAATATTGGAGGCTGTGTCTTACGTACACGAAACTACTGGATGAGACCAAATTGGTTTGATAAAAGCATTGTCTGGTTACGTCATGAATATTTTGGTCTTTCAGGTGCAGGAGTACTTAGTTTCGAGCAGGTTAAGTATCCATTTAAACATCAAATGTTATTTTAGTTTTGCATTTAGCAGTTGTCAGTAAGACTTTCTCAGTCAAAATGTTCAATTTGGGTTCACATTCACTTTTGGTCTCGCTGTGAAATTGGCAAAATTTGGTGCCTGCGGCTTGTGGTGTGGATAACCCTGCATCAGGGGTGGTTCCCTCTCTTCTGCAGAGTTTTGGTTTCATTTACTTCTGGCTCTGTTGTATGAGCTTGAGGTATAACTGAAGAATTGCAGCTCACGACCTAGAAATTTTGAAAATATTCTATTCCCTTCGTATTTAAAATCTAAGGATTTGATGTAGTGAGGATTAGAGGCAAATAACTTTGAAATTCTATTTCCAAGAGAAGGAGAAAGTAGTATTGCCTGTAGCAAGCACGTAAAGAGTAGTGGGGATTGTTTTATCTGCAACTCTAGGCCATGGTGCTGCTTTTTGTCAGTATAACAATAGAAAAAACATATGGACTACTCAATGGCCCATTAAAATGTATTATTTATACATCTGGAGGTGTTTTAAGTAGTCAATCTTTGTAATTACTATTAGTTGCATACTTGGGAGTATTCAGTATCATTGCTCTAAGAGACTGTGATTTAATTATATGTGATGTAGGTCTGGCTGTGTATCAGCAGCCTACCTTCTTAAGAGCTAATGTAAATATTTGCTGGAGGAGAAAACAAACGAGAGGACTGCAGTAAAACTCATGTTCTCCTGGACACTCTTTTTTTGCTACTCATTGTTACGTGGGTACCAAAAACTAGAGTTCTTCTTAAGAGATTGCTACTTAGAACTTTTGATTACCTAAATTTACATACAGTGCAAAGAAAAGTAAATCTGAGGTAGTCATACATAGTAAAAGTAGTGCACTTTTTTCTGTTGTTAACTGTCCAAAGTAAGATTAACCAGTGAACTGTGCTGAGAAGATAGTGCTTTCCATCTTCAAAGCCCTAAATCCTAGCAGCATTAGATCCTGCTTTGGAAGGGAGGTCATATATCACTTTCCTGGAAGAGGCTTTGTGTTTTGAAGCTAAACTGCACTTAGAAGAAACCTGTATGCTAAATCCACCAGACTGGCCACAGACCAGCATCCCAGGTGGATCAAGATGTCTCCTGGTGTGTCAGTGGCCTGCAACTTGGGCACGGTTCAATACATGGGCAGATGTTGTGAAGGGCAATTTATTAATTAGTCTTGTTTTCCCATTTAGTTTTATAGGACTCAGTTTTGATTCATCCGTGTTGAGGGGAAGTCTCATGAACAGTTTGCTTATGTGCCAGACAGTGTCAAGCAGAGGTCAGCAGGGATGCCCCAAGCTGTACCAGGAGCCTGCCAACTGCTCTGGATCAGCGTTCACCCTCCCCAGGCTGACCCAGCTGCGGTAGGTGGTGATGAAATGGAGTGACCTGGACCTGCTTCTGCTCACTCTAGAGAGTGTGCCTTTTATCCTGCAGCAGGCACGTGCAGGTCCAGGAATCTGCATCTTATACAAATTCTAAATCAGCATGTAGCCTCCTCAGATTACTTTTTTTTTTTTTCCCCTGTGTTGCTGAGTGTTCTGTTGTGTTGCTATGTATGCACAGACTCATACAGAGGACTAGTGTGGATTTTAAGGGTGGAATGCAGCATGACTTGGAAAAAATACAGCTGTCCTTGAATACTACCTCTGGCGACTTTCATTTGCACCCTTCCTTTATTAAAATACGTTCCCACTGATCTTCAGTGTTTCTTTGAGGTGCCAAGACCCTTTCTCTTCCCCAGTGTCGTCAGTAATGCTGTAAGGGGGGTGGTCATAACCTGGGTATATCAAAGGTAGAATGTGATAGTTCTTTTCCTGTTACACAGTTTCCATTATAGTGACATATGTGGAGGAGAGTAACCAGCAATTTGACTGGTATAGTAAAGCTAGTGTCTTCACTTTGATATTTGATGTTTCCATCTAGGTGAGTTCAACAAAGAATGGTTTTCTTCATTGTCATGGGCATGTGCAATGTCTAGCACAGCGGGGTCTGCTTCTGTACTTCAGCTGGTACAAGAGTTTCTAAAGCCAAACAGCTATTCTGTTAACCAGAAGGATGTGCAGGAGTAGTCCTGCCAAGTTTGGCAGTCTGTTTGCTTCGTGTGTGTATCCTTTGACTTGCTTTTCAGGATAAAACCACACAGGTTCCACCTACCCTATAACAGTGTAGCCCTCAGGGAAGTTTTGAATTGTTTTGTGAGTTGAACTCCTTGGACCTGAACTCTTAGAAACCACAAGTTTGGAGACAGCAAAGAACGACTGTTTGTTTTGCCCTTTTTTCCCTTCCTCCCTATTTAAGTTTGCAGCATGTCTATGATGTGATGCTATCTTGTCCACCCTGTTGCATCACCACTGGTGAGCACTGAGCCTCTTATCTCCTAGATAACCTCTAACAGCAGCACCCCTATGATTTAAGGACAACATTTAAACCTCCTGGTCAGTGGTTTTCTCCTGCTGACTGGTACAAAATTGCCAGGAAAGTGTCAGGTCCTTTTGCAACAGCTGATCTATGGGTGGGTTAGAAATGAGTGGTTGTTGGAATAGAAAGGCCTCAGGTCAAGAGTCTCAGACTTTGTAGCTCACAAGCAGACAAATAAGCTGGGGTTGTTGGCAACTGGCATGGTGAAAAGACAGTCTTAAAATGATTGGAAAGATGTGATTTCTAATTGGCTTGCCAATGCATGTTGTGTTATTTTGGTAATTGGAAATGCATTTTTCTAGTATAACTTTGTGGCTGGTGTATTGTGAGGGTGATGTTTCCGCTTTTCCTTCCTCCAGTGCCCAGGGTGGGAAGGATGAGGATTTTGGAGAGCACTCAGTTTGGGAGCCTGGCTACTGAGCAGAGAGCACATAGGTGTCCTCTAACCCCAGGGACCAATTTTTCCATGCTGTTTGAATTCTGTGGGGCTTTGCTGCTTGCCACCTGATTGTGAGGGAGGGTAGTGGTTTTGACTGCCTGTTTCAGTGTCCGTTTTGCCCCACCCAGTTGCTTGGTGGCTCTCATCAGATTGCTCTGGCCTTTGTGTGCTGGGAAGGTATTAGAATAACAAAGGGCAGTTAACCTACAATTTGAGGCATGTCTTGGTGTGCTTGAGTTATGTTTCTTTGTTTTCTGTTAATATTTTGAACGAAATAAGCCTCTTTTTTTGAGCTGGTATGTTACTATAGTAACAATGAAACTCGGATACAAAAATTAGCAATGCACAGTTCAATCTGAAAACGTCCTTTGGGTTCTAGATATTTTGAAAGCAAGGAAATAGTTCTTGGTCTTTTGCTGGCGAAAAAATGTAAAGCAGTGTGTAGCTTACAGATGAATTGTCCTGAGATGTTCAGAAAAGCTCATACATAAAGTATGAGAAAAATTGTGTAAGTATCAAGCTGCATTAGAAACAAAAGAAAAAAGCTATTATTGCCAAATAACAAATAGTGAACAGTGAGACCTATTCTAAGTAGAACAGTCAAGTATGTTTTTGTGTTTTTTTTTTAATTTCTTGGTTTAAGATCTAAAATAGAAATTACTCCTGTTAGGCTTTGAAAACACTGCATATTGTTTTCTGCTTTTTCAGACTGTTTTTAGGGCACCACAGTACAGCTAGCACTGAGATCCCTGGGCTACAGCCTTATGACATATGCTCAGTAGACAGCTTTTTTAGTTTTTTTTTCCATCAATAAGAACTATTCTAATAGCAATAAAGTAATGGGCTTATTAATATTCACAAAGTCTGAGAAAATCAAATTATCTTAGTAGAATGTTTTTATCTTTCAAGTGGAAATAATCAGTCTGCTGTTAACTGTAGCTGTCAAAATAGGAAGATTTTAAGTTAGAGCTGTTTTTAAATTACTGCTCTTCCCCATGGTTTTCAATGGATTTGTCCTCGTTTATTGCCTTCTGACACATAAAGAAAGAATACTTGTATTTCCCCCCCACCACATGTAGAAATTGTAGGAATACCAGTTTGACCCTCCCGGGTTTTGCTGGAAGGCTTGCTTTGTGTCTTAGCAATGTACTGTGAACTTGCAGCCTTTTAATGAGCAGGGCAATCAAGTCATCAACTTCATCGGCTAGGAAGAATATGTTAATTAAGGTGTCTTGAAATACGACACAAGACTGAGATAAATATAAACTTTCCTGCTGCCAATTAAAAGTATTCTCAGTTTAATAGATGCTGTTGGTCTGATGTCAAAATCCTCCTGCTTATCCAGTCATTACTGGTTTGTGACAGTTTCTCTTGAACTCTGCTATTCCCTCTTTTCTGACAGAAGGTAAAATTCCTCAATGCCTGTCCTTCTCGGTCCTTTGTGTGTGACAAGGAAATGAATGCCAAGGAAAACAGATGAAAGAGCATGTGTGAGGCCGTCAAAAGCAGGTTGTAGCTGCAGAACTGAAAGGAACGAGCAAGATCTGGAGGAAGCAGAAAAATGTGCGTGGTAGTGGTGGAAGAAAGGTTGCTTCTTTCTTGGTCTTCAGCCAGGTCTTCAAGTATTCTGCCTTCAGCTTGAGAAACGCTGTTCAAAGGACAAAGGGATGAATTTCCAGTGTGTTAAACCTAAGTTTTCTTTAAAAGATCACATAGATAAGAAAAACAGTTTTTCCATGTATGTGAATTGTGTCTAAGTGACAAAAACCTGAAGTGGATAGCTAAAACCTCTATTGATCAAAATCCATTGCAGCCGAGGAGGGGCAGTGCTGCTTGATATCTGATCCTCTTTGTTGAGGAGGAGGATGTCAGGACAGTGCTTGTAATCTTCACACTGCTTTATTATCCATTCTGTTAAAAGATATTCCTACACAGATGCTAATGGCTATAATGAATCCTCTAATGAATGTCCATGTTCTTTTTCCCCTCTTTTGAGATGAAGATATCTTATGCATCAATTTGTTTTTATTTTACAGACTACAAGCTCCTATGTCAGAGGCTTGTCACTCAAGGTAATGTGTTGGGAATAGATGCTAAAAGAAATCAGTAGCATCTCTTCTCCAGTCTTGAAAGATTAAATTAGCTAATAAAGATATTCTTCTGCGATGATAAATTTGCTAATCTAAATACTGCTTAATTTGTTTAATTGCGGGGAAAGCAGGGAAAAATTCCATCTGTACAGATTGGTGAAAGGGAATCTTATGATTGGTATAATCTCCAAAATTAAATTGGATAATGTCTGCATAATGATAGGATTTGCTTGGCTCTTTAGACCTCCTGCCTTTGAATAAGTTCTGGTGTAATTATTGTATTTTTCTGCTTTGTGGCACTGCCAGAACCCGAATTTCTGTTTGTAGCTTCAACATACGGTTAAAGAGTCTGTGTCCTAAGGAAGAGTTAGTTACTTAGTCTTTAGAGGAATTATCTTCTATCTTTTTTTGTTACAAATGTTGCCAAAGACTGAATACTTATCTTTCAAGCCGGGTGTAACTGGACACATGTGTTTGCAGTTAGCTAGATTGTTTATTTCTGCTTCTTTCTTTTTAATGAAATATATTCAAATAATTTGGTGATTATAAATACTGGATCTGTGAATGTTCATATCTGAGATTGATCTGAACTGATTCTAAGATTTGCTATTAAATATATTTGTGATTTATATATTAAATATAGTTGTGATTGTGAAGCAATCAGAGATGGGCTGTGAACAGTTGAAGTTGATTATTGTGGCCACCTGACTTCAATAAAGGCAGGTATTTACCCACCACCTGGTGCTAACTCTTTAAAAAGGCAGAATTTAGGTGATCAGGTCAGTTGATACACTTGGGGGAGGAAGGCACACGCCTTCAGTGCACACTTAATCTAGGTGGCACTTCTTGTGTCTTAGTTATTTGACCCTGAGCTTAGTTTATGCTCAGAAGCCAAGGAGTTTATCTTTGTTCTTCAGTGGATTTAACTTTCCTCTTGGTGAGCTGCTGTGGACTGCCCGTCTGTGATAGGTATGTGCATCCTCTTTCTGAGAACTCTTTGTGATACTTGGTATAAGGATAATGAAAAGCTGCTTTGGAGCTGACCTGTGTGACTTTTCTCTTTGTTTGTTTACTTTTAATACCAAAATGTGCCAGATAAAATTCTGTTCCTGCTCTGAGGAGATACAGTGACACTCATGGAGGAGGGAGTTTTAATGGGAGTGGTATTATGGACCCATCCTCTGAAATGCTGCTTGGATCCTGTGTTACTGATCAAAATGGTTGGTTGCAAGAGTGAGATTTGGCTGGCTGTTGTGTCTGAAGTATTTCATGGCCTTTTATATGACCCTTGTAGTGGGTACTTACTTGGGCATTCTGGGAATTGTAATGGAAAGAATTGTGATAGAGCCAGAATTAATGTTTTTTCCTTGTCCGTCCATTCTTTCTTTGGTTGGCAGTTGGGTATTGCAGGGCACTGATACTGCCTGTCTTGCTTTTTGATCAAAAGAAGAACAAATGGCATGTACTTACCTCTGTCATTGTATGCTTTACAGTATCTGCACTGCTGGGCAACTCGCCTCAAATGTGATTTTTCCAATAGAGGAGAAGTTGCTGCAAGTTAGACCTTGTGAATATGATGTTGGGGAAAAACCAAAAACCTTGTTGAAACCAGTTTGGTTATAGATTTGTGCTCGGACCGTAAGAAAACACTTGCTTCTTGCTGGAGACTTGTTCCCATAAGCAGAATGTTTAAAGCAGCAAGCGTAGTTGGAAATGCTTGTTTTGAACTTCTTTTTCAAATAATGTGAAATATCTGCCGTGCAATATAGTGCAACTCACTTGGCAAGTGATGCATCATACCCCTTAGCAGTAATTTCCTTGAAGACCTGGGATCCCCTACAGCTGCCCTTCTTGATAATCAAAACTGTTGGATCCTTTTCTGATCCGAGCTGTGATACCCTCGAGATGTTAAGAGATCCTCTTTTGATTTAAACCTTCAGCAGTCTTCATCTTGTAGCAGCTTGTATACTTTCCTCAAAAGTTTCCAAGTAGTTTACAGTCGGACTTTCCTAAACTGGAAACTTCTCTTCATGAACTTACACCTGTAACTGGGAAGATCCAAATGAGAAAACCTAATGGCTCGCTGTGGCTCTGCAGTTTGTTCTAATGATTTGAAAAGATGCTGTTAATACTTCATGTTCTTTATCTGGAATCTCTTAAATATTTGGTGAAATACCATTTTTAGAACAATTGCATCATAACAGGAGATGATTTAAATGGAATTTGTGTAGGCAGCTGCTTTTCTCAGGAAATTCTTGTGAAGTTGTGTGACCTTGTTTGCTGTGCAGTAGGACATTAGGCATCCAAGAATTGGACTCCCCTTGAAATAATTAAAATTTTGAGTGGCTAGGTGTGTTGTCTTTGATACCTCATGCCAAGAGGTAATAATTTACTCCTAATAATTTGCCATCAACACACAGAGGAGAAGAAAAAGCCCCAAACGATTGCAGTTCCTCCCTATGGTTATGAAGTGTGAGGGTGCTGCACTGGTCTCCAAAAGCCTTTTGAGGTTTTTGTAGTTCTTGAATCTGTAAAAGCATAAAACTTGATGGTAGTATTCCATATGTCTGTTTTGCTTAGATAATAGCTTGAGATTAGAAATGCTGTTCAGGGCAGTCCTCACTGTGACAAATTAACAACTCGGTGCATTGAAGAAGCAGACAGTTTCTCTTTCATATCTGCCCTAAAGGGATTGCTGCGAATGTCACTTTTACACTACATATGAGTCATGCCACAGATGCCCTTCCTTTGAGTATTAATTTTACCCTGTTTCTTTTTTTTTGTTAAATATTTGTGTTAACAAGAGAGGCCCTTCAGAATCAATGTCCCCTTGTGGTAGGTCTGTAAGACAAAAGCAGTCCCAGTCTTGTTAATTAACCATTTTGCTCATTTCCTAAACACACAAAGGTGGAGTGGATTCTTAAAAACTTTATTCTTGCCAACTGTTCATTTTAAGAATAGCATACATTTTCCAGCAAATAGGAAATGTTTTTTGCTTTCTGAAGACTGAAAGTGCCATCTAGCAGCCCAATACAGTTTACTACTAAAGCTGTGCATCAGGATGAAGTTTATTCAGTGTTAATATGTAGAAAATAAAACGCCGTGGGTTTTTTTTTTTTTCATAATTATGAGCTGATACATAAAAATAAGGAGAATATCAGAAGGGTAAAGGTACCTTAGCACAGACCTGCAGGTGATGCTTGGAAGGAGTCACATGTGAGAGCAGATGGAGGGGTACATCAGTCACCAAAAATCCAACCATGAGGCATAGAACATGTTCTTGCTGAATTCTTATTTTCTGCAACTAGACTTAAGTCCTCTGGTTTGCATTGGCAAGTATGTTGGGGTAGGGGGGTGGAAAGGCAGCTTTTTTTCATAAACTGCTTTTCTTCAAATTGTCATTTTGCAACTTTGTCATTTTAAACATTCTTTTTTATTTCTGGAAATATTTGCAGCTAACTTCACTTTATCTTTCTTAGTGGTCTGGGAAATCTCTCCTTTTATTTCTCTGCTTTTTATCCAAAATTTTGGTATTAAATGTTAAGTTTTACACTGAAATGACCAGCATCTTGTAACAACACCAGTTCCTAGGCAATCAGGAAAAATTAACATGAGAGTTTAAAATGACACCACTTTGTCATGCTGATGGCAGGTTTTTGTTTTGTCTTTAAATAAAACTGACATCTGTTTCTTGGTGGTGGAGCTTATGTTTTAACTGAAACCATGCTACCAAAGTTTCAAAGTATAAGAGTTCATGAAAGGAGAAACTACAGGGTTGTTTGTGGCTGCTTTATTAGGAAATATTGAGTTTGTAAAAAGCCAAGGTAAGACTTACAGGATGTTTTTGGTTAAAAACGGGAATGCAATCACAAGGAGCCACTTCGTGCATCACTCGATTCTGTTGTTCCTTACATGCTTTTTGTATCACGTTAGGGGGATATTTAAAAAAAAAACAACAAAAAAAACCCAGCAAAGCCAGAGGAGAGGGTGATATTGAGCAGAACTGCTAACAGCTTCTCCTGTTAGGCAAACAGCAGTCATGCAGTCACTGGCTTGGTGATGCGTGGGTGTATGTGTTTGAATACAGGATTTGCATTTTACTGAATGCTACGAGATCACCTGGTTGAGTCTGTCTGTAAAGTTCTCATTTTAAAAACCACTGACTGGACTGCTTCAGTAGCTGCTGTAAAGGAATACCATTCACAGATAGGAGGGCTGTCTCTTAGCTGTAGTGCTGAAGGCGTGTTGCTAACGTGCCCCATTATGGGATTTTGGGCACATTAAATTTGGAGTAAAGACTGTTTTCTCCTGGAGGTTGTGTTCATTTTGAGGTCTTATTCTTCTGTTATTCATGAAACAGTCTCTTTTCTGATGGAAACAGTAATTGAGCCATTCATCTTACTGAAATATTTTTTTTATGATTTGTAAAAACTGAAGACTTATTCTCTTAGATTTTCTTTTTCTCTTTGGGTGAAGCTTTGCTGCAGCAAAGGCTCACTTTGTAGTTCGAGAAAGAAGTTTTGAATGTGTACCTTCACTTGAAAATAATTTTGCTTAGAGCTTAATGTATTCTGAAATTATTTACTTAATTCTAGTAGCAGTGTACTCCTACTTTCTTTGTTTCAATCCCCTAATTTCTGCCATTGGTACACAAATAGGAAAAGCCATCCTCGGTGATCTGTCGTTCTCGTGCTTCTTCTACAAATGAAGTTATTCCACTAAACCTAGTACTTGATCACAGAACTGAGTACGTTTGTTGTACTCGGTGCTACCACTTGAGCAATGTGGGAAGAGGCAGGGGGTTCTGCAGGCCTTGGCTGAAGTGCCTTGCAGGCTCCTGGAGCTAGGCCTTTGTGCCTGGGCAGTCTTGCTGCATGCCAGGTGACAGGATGAGAGATGCTGCATTTTCTTTCCTCTTGTCTACCAAAGCACCACAGAGTTCTGTTCCTGAAAGGTTTCTACCTCCAGCCTTGGAGGTAAGGATTTGTGTGTGCAGTGCAGAAGGATGCTTCTTCACTAGTCATTTGAATTACAATCTGAAAAGAATGATTGGTTCAGTTAGCAATCCTGCTGATGTGGGAGTTGTAGAGGTCCTATTCTGTTCTTCCTACTTGCCTGGAGGTGTTACAGAGGGCCCACAGCAGGAAGAAATCCTTGGATCTTCTTCCTTTCAGCAGGAGAAAAAGCCATTCTGCTGTGGGTGGAGGGAAAGTGGGTGGTTCTCCTTGGCGGCTTAGGAAATACTGCTTTTATGTAATCATTTTTCACACTCCAGCTATGTGTGGAAAATAAAGTTTGGGTGTGGGCATAATATGGTTCCATTAAGAGAACCTGGGAGTTCAGTGACTGGCACAGCTGTTGTATGTTTCTGTCTTGAGTAAATGGAAGCCAAATCTGAGGAGGAGTTTGTGCATTGTGCTGTCTTAATGGAGCACTGAGAAATCAGTGCCCATGCTCCTAAAAACCAGGGATCCTCACCAAAACCTGAAACCTCTCTTTCTGGTGCTGGCAAGTATTAAAAGGAATTTAAGTGTAAAATTATTGCTTGAGAATGCAGTTGCTCTTTGGCTACTGAGTGTACTGCACCTTCAGGAATTTGTGCATTTTTTTCTCTTTGCCTCCTTACCCCAGTGGACTCTTTTTTTTTTTTTTTTCTTTCCCTCCTTTTATTTCCTTTTATTTTATTTTTAGCACCACCACTCCATTGACTTGTTCATGGTTTCCCTGTGAGATCCTTTTCTGCTGGCTTGTCAGGGGTCTCTGTCTTCATGCTGCACAGTCTGGTCTCATCAGGCCCATCCTGCTTTCTCTCCCCTCTCCTCCGCTCCGGAGCATAGACCCTTTCTAGCAAATAAAGGTTATGCTGCTCTGGCATGGCCCGGAGGAGGTGAGAGCCTGTGGTTTCAGGGAAGGTGCAGGCTGAGGCAGGTGACTTGTCACACCGCAGGTCCCTGGAGGCTTTGGGCCCAGTGTGTGGGTGCTGTGCTCCAAGGGGACTGTGCCACTGGCCGGTAAGATGGGCGGACACTGCCTCATTCATAGAGTATGTGGGCACTGCTGCTCCCTTTAGCCAACAAGTGATGAGGTATTTCAGCATCCGGCACACACGCAGAGGGGTGGAGTTCTACATCTGTGATCAGATGATGTTGCCTGCTCGGTCCATCTAGGTGTAATGTTCAGAGCAGAGAGGGGTGTGCTGCTGCTTGGTGCAAACCCTGAGGCTTGCTAGCCTAAAACTGAAAGCTCAGCTCTAACCCTTGATGTACCAGGCACACTAGAAACTGAAGAAAAGCCTCTTATGTTGCTGCTAAAAGCCTCATTTTGAGGAAGGCAGAGCAGCTGGCAGGACTGAGTCCCAAGCTGCAGTCTGACTGAAGTTCCACTCCCCAAACCAGGTGACTGTCACGGGTAGGTGGGTCCCTGGTGAGGGCTCTGCTGGCTGCAGAGCTCCCGGAGAGCCGGGGCGTGCCCAGTCCAATGTTTCCTCCAATAAGGGCGATGCTCGGGTTGATGTTTGTTGAGATTGTTGATGTTTTTACTGGATATTCAAAATCTAATCAAAATGCTTTATATTAAAGCATTTTGCCTACGGATGGGTGTCGCAGCGCCGCGGCTCGCTGTCACGTACTGAGCAGTTGGCCTCCACTGTGCTTATTGTCCTTAAAAGCTTTTGCCACCACTGAACTGTAACACTGCTTTGATGTGTTCTAAATTTGGAATTGAGGTTTCTCTCTGTGTGGTCCTTAAGAGGAAAATGTCATTTCTAGAAAACTGAACAGAAATCCCTTTGGCCTGGCAGGAGTTGAGGAAGCTTCTAAATACCCAGTCCTACACTCCAGCTGTGTTACTCAGTTTTCTTATATTTTGCTGTATTTTGTGAATCATAAACATCACTTGAAGATAAGTTTTCTGTGAAACAAAACCAACTGGCTGTGTATTGTGACAGGGAACTGTAGGTTGTGAGGAGACCTGATTTTTGTAAAGTGGCTGGTGGGATTAACTTGAGTGAGCCAGACAGGTCATGAGGATCTTGAAGTGGCATTGCTTTTGCCAGAAGGTCACGGTCCTATGCCCAAACAAAAATGACCTTAAGGCCTTGCTTTACTGGATTATTAGGTGTGTGCTGCTGGGCCTACCATATTTCTCACTTTTTGCCTTTCGTAATTTAAAATCAATTGGTTTTTATTTTTCTTTGCTTTTAATTAAAAAAGTTATTTTTCACCACTTTTTTATCCAGGCAAATAACAAAACTAAAGATTGTTGATGTTTGTACTGGATATTCAAAATCTAATCAAAATGCTTTATATTAAAGCATTTTGCACTCTAATACAATCGATGTAAATGGCAAATTTTAACAGCCTTAATTTGAAAATTTTGTGCACTCTTCAGAATGAAATATGTTTACCCAAATGTTACTATTATAAACATAATGCCAACAGGCCACGATGGACCTGGTAAAAATAGTGCTGCTGACACAGAAATCCAGACAAGGACTGGTTTTGATTTGCCTGGATCCTAATGGTGGCTGGTATTGCTGTTTCTAGAGTGTTTTTTAATTAAATGCTTCATGCAACTTAGTAAAATGTCATAGTGGTATGCTTTTACTTCAGGTAATGTGTAATCTGTAGCTCTGGGATTGTCCTGCTTCTGACGTGGTGCATTAGTGAAGGGAGGTGACTGACTTAGCTTAGGAGAAGGGTGTCCTTCCTTGTATTTCCTTAGCTCTTAGGGTGGAAATTTGAGAGCTGGGGCTGTCTTGCGAAATATTCGGGTTAAAATAAATTAAGCAAAGCAAAATAAGCTCCTTGGATCATGCTAAAGAAGGCTTAGAAAATAATGCATTTATTTGGAAGCTTGTCTACGCTGTAACACAACAGAAATAGTAAAGACATAAACGTACAGCCAATAGTACAGTCACTTTCTGTTACCAGTTTGACCAGTATTGGCATGCCTGATCAGTGCTCTCTTTGTGGGGAGGTTCAAAGCTGACTTCAGTCATTTTTTCATAATTTTTGGTTGAGTCTCCTTATCGCTGCTGTTCTACAAGCTAGTTGATGTTGGTCGGGTGGTGTGAGCAGATGAAGGATAGTGTGTCGCTGTCCGTGGCAGGTGTTTTTTCCTGTGCTAGAGACAGGCTGGTTGCTGAGTAGTGTGGAAGTTGTGAGAAGCAAAGAGTAGCTACTGTGGTGTATCTCACCTGAAGGTTGCTCAGTGGCTTGGAGGGTGGACATCCTTCAGTTGCCTCAGTAAAGATCCCACTGTGAATGGAGAACCCTGAGTGTTCTCTCCCAAAGTCCACGGCTTGTGTCCAGTTCTGTGGTTCCCTGTGGGTGTAGATGTTGGCTATGGATCTGTTGGATTTACTGGGAACTGACTACTTGCGTGCTTTCTCCCCTCTTCAACCTAGCCTTTATTTCTGCTGAGGTTATTTGTTTGTTTTTCAGATGAGACCCTTTTTGCTCTTCCTGCTACATCTACGCCTCTGATGCACTCCTCTGCAGGCAAGTTCTTTCTGCTCACCTTTGTCTGAATACATCCTGCATTTCTGATCTGATCTCATTAACCCTTTCCAATTAGTCTGCCTTTACTAAAAAAGTCAGCATGGGTCCAAGAATAGCCTCTATCACATTTTTCAGTTTTGACTTTTCAGCTGATCTGTTGAAGATGTTAATATGCATTCATTGCTTTACGTGGTAACTGTTTTACAAACAAGCTACAGCCATCTGTGAATTCTTGGACCCTTGATACAGGAGAGAAGTTGATACTATTAACAGGTTAACACATCAAAGCATAGTTGCTTGACTGATTTAGCAGAAAGATTTAATCCACAGTAACTTTCTGCAGTATTTTATAGAAGTAAAATTTGTACCTGTAATATTTATTAGTGTTTTTTGTTGAGCTACACTGTCCATTAAAAAAAAGAAGTGTGAAAAAAAGACTTCTTACTGGCATGCACGTTTGTGCGTTCGTTTCTGCACAAGCATACACACGTCCCCTCTCTCTGTCTCCCCTTGCCACCCCACCCTCCCTCTCTCACTTTGTTAATATTGCCTGCTGTACTTGGATGCTCTGTACTTGTCTGGCATCTTCAGCTTTACTGTGACCTTTGCGCTGCATAAAGTTGCTGCTTCTCTAGCCTCTTGCACACTTCTTTGCTAGCAGAGCTGAAATAGAGTAGCATACTTGAACTGATGCTTTGTTTTAATGGCTAGTAGTATGTATGATAGAACTGGGAAGAGCCTCTTAATAACTAACATCATGTGAACCTGTCGTGAAAGTTTGCATTGACTTTAAGAGCACTTGCATTCTCTAACTTTCCTTTCTGTCCACGGTCACAGAAGAAGTTATGGACTGGCAGGAGCAGCCAGGTAGCACTAAGTCGCTTGGTCGAGAAGATTTTACTGCAGTCCCGCTTGATACTGCTCCTTCTCTTCCCTCCTTCTCTCCTATCTCAGCTGACCCCTTTAAAGAGCACGCAGCCTTTGATACACTCTCAGATGAATTACCCGCAAGAGGCGTTTACAAAGAAAAGGCAAGTGAGGTTTATAAAGAAACTATGGAAAAGGCAAGAAATCCATTTCTTGTAGAGGGAAATGAAAAGGACATTTCAGAAACTAAGTACTCGGAACCCCCATTTGCTAAAGCAGAAGCAGCCATTTTATCTCCAGCTAAAGAAGAAACACAGCTAGAGGGCCCTAAAGAATTACCTAATCTGGAGAAAATGCCTGCAGAGCAGCTGAAAATCTCTCCAGAAACTCCTCAAGATTTGTTTGAGAAAAACGAGGAAGATCTCTTTTATAACAAAGACAAATACGGACACGGTGATCAGGGCGAGAAAGGGGCATTGAAAAAAGACCCTCTTCAGAGGGAAGAGTACGCAGACTTCAAACCTTTCGAGCCCATATGGGAAGTAAAAGGCGCCAGTCACGGGCCGAGCAGCGTGAGAGAGGATGTTGGAAGTAAGACGGATGCCAAGCTAGAAAGCAGTTTAGAGGAGAAATACAGTGTAGATAAGCTGAATGTGCAGAAGGATTATGAAAGAGAGAGTGAAGGCAGCCCCGAAGATCGCTCTTTCCCAAGTACCCCAGAAGCTGTAAAAGACCCTTCGCAGACTTACATCACTTGTACTAAATTTGAACCCTCTGTAAGTCCCGATGGTAGCAAAGTTAAATCTCTTTCTCCACTAGAGGAAGGCACTTCGGAAAATAGAACCGACGATGAGAAAAAAATTGCAGAAATGAAAGCTCAGATGAGCACAGAACAAGGTGATTTTAGCACTCTAGCAGTTGGCAAGCAGGAAGGCCAGGAAGCTGACTATGCTAAAACAGAGAATATATCAACAGTGCCATCTGACACTGCAGCAAACATGCCTGAAGGTCTCACTCCTGATCTAGTACAAGAAGCATATGAAAGCGAAATGCATGATGCGGCAGGTACAAAACTTGCCTATGAAACAAAGATTGATTTAGTTCAAACCTCCGAGTCAGTGCAAGAGACTCTGAAACCCGTGACACAACTCTGTCCCTCCTTTGAAGGGTCGGAAGCTGCTCCATCACCAATACTGCCAGATATTGTTATGGAAGCCCCACTAAGCACTGGGACTGCTGGTGCAGAAGCATCTGCTGCGCAGCTCGAAGCTTCCCCATTAGAAACATTTATTCCTGCTGCTAATTATGAGAATGTAAAAGATGAGACTGAGAAACCTCCCTTATACCAAGAGGCAGTGAATGTACCACTGACACAGGCCCAAGAAGCAAAAGAGTCATCAGCATTTAAAAAACCTGATCGTGAGAGTAGCACCAGTCCTGAAGATCTAGAGACTCCGTATATCTCTATTGCATGTGACTTAATTAAGGAAACAAAGGTCTCTGGTGAAGCTGCTGCTCCATCCTTTGCAGATTATTCAAAGACACCGATAACAGAATGCATTCCTCGGGATGGGCCTGGTCGCAAGGAACTTGTTGAAAAACTCTCACCGACGTTTGGGAAATCAGACTTGTTTGATAGCCAGCTGATACCCGACTTCACTGAGAAGGTGAATGAAGATGCATCTCTCTTCTTAAAGAGTAAATCAACTGAGAACGTTGTAACTAATGACGAACATGAGGAACGACTGGTGGATTCAGTAGCTGCCCCAGGCAAGCCTTACCTGGAGTCTTTCCAGCCTGAACTGGACTCTTCCAAAATTGCTGCTTCTCTGCCCTCTGAGCCAACACCTCCAAAACCAGCCAAGGCAGAGAAGATCCCTCTTCAGATGGAAGAGCTGAATGCTATGGCTTATGCGGCTGATGGATCTGTGGCTGCAGAACCAAAACCAGGAGACAACAAAGCGCTCTCACCCACGGAGTCTTCCCCAGTCACAGTGGAAGACTTTGTCATGTTAGCTTATCCTAAAACTGCTCCCGAGGCGGTGGCGGAAGCGAGTGACAGAGATGCGCTGCGCAAAGACGGAGGTGAAGAGGTCAGTAAGGTGGTCCAAGGGGAGAAGAGGCAGTTGCCTTGCTCAGAGCTACCCTGTGATCTGTCTATAAAGAATGTAGAAGTAAAAGCTGAGGAAGGTACTAATGCCTTGAAAAAGTCCTTGGAGGCTGTGGACAGAGAAGTGCCTGAAGTATCCATGATGTCCTTACCGGCCACAGATACCTCACCTTTATCTGCTGAAAAAGAGATAGTCAGTGTAGTAAAACCAGACGCTTTTGAGAAGGAATCTGAGCGAGAAGCTTCTTCTGTTAAAGAAAAGGAAAAACCTACTGCTGTATTTTCAGCAAAGCTGAATAAATCTTCAGGTAATCTGTGCACGCTGTCTTGCAGTTCGCTAATCTGCATAACTCTTTAGCTAAACTTAAGCATGTCATGACTTAGTCTTTTTAAATCACTTCCTGTAAACTTCTCTATGTAGGCCAAGGGTAACAGAGAATGTTAGTGCCTGCACTTTTACCTTTTTCATATTCTGATGGCTTTAGTACTTTTTTTTTCTGTTTATCAGGGATGGACTCACTGTCTCCAGTTTTCTCCTTCAGTTCTCCTGCAGGTGATCTCTTGATACAGAAATAAATCACTACTCCCTGCAAGCTCCTCTGTGGCTGTCGACAGGCTGGGCGTTAGGTGGCCTTCCACACTTGCTCTTAATATGCGAGAGTAAGCCAAGGATGGTGTTTCAGTCTGCTGTGTGTACAGGATTTGAAGAGGCCTTTCTTTCTTTTCATATGCAGTTCAGACATCAGGCTTTGAAACTTAGGAAAATACCCTTACTGCTACTGTATGTGTCTGGAATCTGGAAAAGAGCCTGCCCGTCTCTGCTCACGTGGCTTGCAGCTTGCATTAGATCCAGGCCAGTGGTTTAAAATAAATACTGTACATGAAGGAGCTTAGTATTCCAGGTACTAGGAAAATGGCCATTAAGAAGTTGAGTATCCTGCAAACATTAACATTGGTTTATACACAGCACAGATACTGATTTTTTAATTTCTCTTTTTAGGTGGGGCTTGTACTTCAGTGTATTTAATTTTTCTCCCAGTGATGTGTAGTTCAAGTAGCAGAAAGCTGAAGGGAGGATAAGAGCATTGCTGTGTTGTGTTCTGTTCTGTCAACTGAATGCCTCATGACATGCCAGCTCTTTGTAGACTGGAGTACTTTGCTTACTGATCCCCCAGCGCTCTGCTGCTACTTAAGTCTTGCACCAGAAGCATTCCCACTACAAAGCAGCTACTGCAGAAAGCACGATGACTCTGTCCTAAACAGAAAACCAAAAGTTCGTTTGACTCGGCAGTAGCGTATTTGTGCAGTAGCTGCAGTCTACAGTTCATCAAGTGCTACATGAATAATGCACGTCTTCTGCATCAAATGTCTTTTGGAAGGGAATAACAGGTGTATGCTGAGGGGAACATCAGGATTTTCGTGCAATTGAAATATGTTCTGAAAAATAAGGTACTTTTTAATGTTTAACTTTGCATGATGCTGCCTTTTGTCCCGTCTCACCTCTTCTATACGTACAGGTAGGCAGAAAGGAGAGAGTTTCCCTTCTGCCTTGTGACGAAATTTCAGTGGTACCTGCACTGCTGAAACACTGTGTGTGAGTTCTGTGAAGACCTCTCTCCTTGCACTCAGGCTTCCACTACTGTCTAGAGAACAGCTGCTGTGTATTTTCATGTCAAAGGGTTAATTGTTTAGAGATCAGACCAGTTATTTTCAAAGAAAAAAAAAGAATATTGCACTTAGTATACTAGCTTTTTTTGTTAGTTCTTTTAACAGGAAGCTTTTGCAGAGGTGTCTTTAATCACTGCATGGATGTAGCAGACTGGGGGTGGCAAATCACTGCCTTGGGAAGAAAGACTCTTGCTTGGAGTCTGAGAAGGACACAGCTGCTGCTCTCCTGTCTGTGGGAAACTGCCCGAGAAGCCGCCCATAAACCCCTTGGCCCTAGCAGGAGAGGAGTTGATCAGTGCCATGGCTCTCCCTGGAGTGGCCCAGTGCTGGGCTGGGCACGTGTCCGTGCAGCGTCGAGCTGGGAGCTGGGCCAGGCACAGGGCTGGCCTGGGGGGCTGGCAACAGGGGGGCTGTCACCCGTCTGCCAGTGGTGTGCTCGCTCGGTAAAGCAGCTGCAATTTTTGTAATTTTTGACATGCTGTGTTGTTTGGGAAGAAAAACTTCTTTTTTTTTTTTTTTTTTTGCTTTAGTCTGGAAGAACACTTTCTTCAGAGCTCAATAGATGAACATACTAACTCAAACAGCTGAATAGATGAGCATACTAACTCAAAAACGTGGTCCATTTTTTCTAGTGTGTTTTTCTTCCCCACAGTCTGTGCTATTTACTTTTTGTGCTCACTTCTGATGTAATATAGAATACAGAACTGGACTTCTGAGACTTGCCCTGAAGAGTCTAATAACAAGCTGTGAATGAAATAATTTGTCTGCTTTTAGTACCACACTACTTAACTACAATTTCTAAGTAGCATCAAAGAACCAATACATACATCTACTTGTCTTCCATGCTCTCAGAAAGGAGGGATAATTCATCACAAGACCAAGAAGTGATCTGTGCATGAGTTTGGTCTTCTGAGTCTACCCTTATGCTGTGCTTTATTTTTTTTCCCATCTTCCCATCCCTAGAAGTGAAATAGATTTTGCTGTGCCTCAAGACTTCTGGAAATCAGTTGGTGTGACTGACTGATGCTTGTTCAAACATTAATCTGAACTGCCTTACTCTAGTGCCCTTCAGTTAAGGTTCTTTTTGAAAGCTAACCTAAAGGCCAAGATGTTCATGTGTGCCTCGAGGTGTAACTTCCAACTGTCCCAGTGGACTGCAGGGACCTAACAAACTAAAGGGTTTCAGTTGTCTTCTTTGGGTGTTTTTGGTTTTTTTTAAACTCCACCAGTCCAATAAAGCAAAAGTAAAACTTTGCACAGCCTTCTGGCTAGAAGGAGGTTTACTGCTGCCTGGCAGACCCTTGACTAACCTGTTTTATTTTGTAATGGTATCAGAGCACAGGGCCCTTGTCCTTCATAGCTGCACAGAATTAAAAAACAAACAAACCAAAGGCGAAAGAAAAAAAAAAAGGCAAATTCAGACCTGTAGTTAAAAAGAAATGCCCTTCTCTGTAAGAAGCTCTTGATAACAAGGGCCCCCTGCAGCGCCAGCGCCCCCTCGTGGCGCCAGGGCAGTGAGCGCAGCCCCTCCCTCGCTCAGTACCTGCTGCGTGTGGCTCCCAGGCTGCTCCCCCCGCTGCTTCCCCCTGCGGCTCGGCACCTTCCGAGCACTCCGTCCTGCTCTCGCTGGACGGGGGAATGTTAAGAAGGGCTGTTCCCGGCGGGGCGGAGGCTGCTGGGGCCGCGGCTCGGGGCGGGCTCCTCCCCGCGCCTTTGGTGCCATCTGGTGTCTGCCCGAGCTCTGTAACTCCGGCCCCCGCTGCCTGCCCAGGGGGCTGCAGCCCCCCTGCACAAACGCTGAGCTGCTGCCGGTAGTTTCATCGTTTTACTAGTTTCATGTAGTTGAAAACTAAGTGTATGTATTCCAGATCTTGGCCATTCTGGTGCACGGACTTTCTTCACTGATAAGCCCTTATTTACTTCTGGGTAGAGACCATGAATTCTCCCAACCAGGCGAAAAACCCACACTTGCCATAAACCTTGTTTTGATCAGTGGCAGGTTGAGGATTTTATATTACTGAATTAAAAAATCAAAGTATATGGTAGAACCCCCCACAATCTAAACCTCTGACTGTGACAGTAAGTTGTGTACCAAAATGTAACCACACCGGCTGTTTAAGTTGCTCAGGATATTCACATTGGGCATTACAATAATATTAGAAAATGGTTTTGAAATCTTTCCTATGAAGACAGGCAGTTTCACAGGACAGTCTTGTTTCATGGTGGTTTTGAACATCAGGCTCTGCAGCCATTCACTGCAGATAAATCTTATGGGTTTACAGATCTCTTGTTTTCATATATGCTACAGGGCCCTCTGAATTACAGAAATGCAGCTAACCACTAGTATCTTACATTTCCTGGATGTTCTTGAGGGGGCAAATTCAAAGGTGAAGTCCAAGTGGGAAATGTACTTTGAGAGTGTGGCTGACTGGTACTAACAATGAAGCTTTTCTTTTTACTCGTGAATCATGGGGGCAGAAATATTATACAGAAATACTTCCTGTGATTCTGTAACAGCAAACCAGGTCATTATGGTTTATGTGATGCATAAGAGAGGTTAGAAACGCTGCCTTACACCAGCACTGTACCCATTTGGTTCATTTCTGTTATTTGTAGTTAGTTAAACAGAGTTATTCAACAGATGGGAAAGTGTTTGGTTTGGTTTTGTTTGTTGTTTTTCACTGTAGGAAATGCCCCTGGAGTTTCTGTCAGGGTCACACTATTTCTAAAATGAAACTTAATTCAACAGAAGATCTTGGTTTAATTTAATCTGATTGTATTCTTAGATTATTTGATTGTTCAGGTTCTCTTTTAGGCCACTAGGTAATAATAGTAATTGGAGGCTTCTGTCCCAGGGTGGAGAATCTGTGCAAGAGTAGGGAGAATGAGGAAAAAAAAACCCAACCAAAGGCCTTGAGTGAAGTTTTCTGATGGGAAGACCTAGACGTGACGCGTTTCATTAGAGCTCTCGGGTCACCCCTGTCGAGAGGCAAAGGCTTGCAGAGCCAAGGCCACTAACAGAGCAAGGTCTCTGGGAAGTTACTTGCAGAGTGGCAGAATGATGGAATAAACAGAGCGTTTGTGGTAAGTTATCAGCTTTCCCAGGAGCACGGCATTGAATGAGGCTTTGGGCCAGAGTGGAATTAGATGATCATCCACAATGCTCTCCTGTGGGAAGCTGGGAACCCTCTTCAGTGCCAAAAATGCTGCTGTTAGTCCATCTGCTCAGGGTGATTTAATGTCACGTAGTGAGGCAAGGATTCACCCTGCAAACACACAGCCCCTTTGAATGTAGTAGATGTTCAGAATTGATCATGTCTGCCTTGGTTGTCTGGGTGACCTGATAATACCACCTTGTAAGCAGCCTGTCAGTGGATTGGTTTTGTTTGAGTGTTTGTGTAGGAAGAGGCATGCCATTTCCCTAATGAAACACTAAAGCTTAAGCAGCAGTTTGTTTATAGTGCTGGTACTCAGTTTATATATAGAACAGGGTTACATGGGAGTACTTCCCCTGAAATAAGGGATGTGAGTACCGAGGGATGCAGGCTTTGTTTTAGGTATCATCTGCATGGACTGGTAAGGGTGAATATTGACTATGCAAAGAGTAAAGAGGAAGATCTTGAGGCCAGGGAGAAACTCCTGTGGAGGGAGTTAGTGGCTCCTTTGAGCTGGGAGGGTAGGGACTGGTCATGCAGCCGTGTCTTTGTCCATGCTCTGGCTGCTGCCAGTTTGCTGTGGCTGCAACAAAATGTCTGTTGAGGAATGTGTTGCATAAATGTACTATTCAGTGCATGTAATATAAAGAATATGGACAAAAAATGAAGAGGCTTTCATTGAATACCTTTAGAAATTTGACAATTAGTGGAAATAACTTTCTAAAAGCATCAAGTTTGTGACTAATTTAGTGATACTGCAGTTAAACAAACAAACGTGGGAGGAGAATCACAGATTTTGCTGGTTTCCAGTTCATCTTGAGAATTTCAGCTCAAAGACAGAAGCAGATTTTCAGACGTGTTTTGTTCTTTTTTTTATATAATGCAGCTTTTCAGATTTTCTTGCACTGTGGTGTTTGAATAGACACTTCCCATTTCCCTTCAATAGTGTGTGTTTTGATTTACCTCTTGCACTTATGAATGAAATGCACTTCTTTAAGTTAAAAATATACATAACTGGTCTTGATGTCAAAGGAGGCCTTAAATTTATGTAGCTATTGAAGCAATAAACAGTGCTTTCAGGTAACGTTGTGGTAACCTTTCTCCCTGTGAGATTGTCTGTTCTAATGGAAAGTAAAACAATTAAGGACTGAATCAGGATCTCCATCCCAGCCAGCCTACAATATTTTTGTGGAAATATGTGAATTCTCTTTAGAAAATGGGGTTTCAAATTTTTAAGAGGCTTTGGAGCAGTGGTGGGGAGTTTCTAGCATTTTATTGGCAGCCCCAGATCTTAAGAGGCTCCAGACTAGAAGAGTAGTTACATTATTTTTGGCAGGGATGGAAACCAGAACAAGAACGTTGTTCTCACAGCTCTTCTCTTTCAGATTTTGAGTTTCTGGTTTATGCTGGTCTCATGCCTGTATGATACTTTCTGTGTGTTACTTTCGATGTGTTAGTAGTGTTAACTTCCAGGCTGTTTTTATTGAAACGAAGGGAACATTTAATTGTTAGGTCTGCACCTGACAACATAGGATGCTGATGTAAAATAAAAAAGGAAAGGTGTTTGGTTGTAGGAATTAGGTAGAGGGCTAGAAAGCTGTTCTTCTCAAGCCTCCATTAAGGTGAATAAAAATGGCTGAGGAGTTTGTAAGGACTAAAGATACCCGCAAAAAGACTTCTTGTGTTCTTCGTGAGCCTCTTGCTTTTGTTACAGGCACAGAAAGGGTCCCATTCTGTTTCCCTTCAGGGTTTTTTCTGAAGGGAGGGGTGCTTTACAAAGATGTCTCTGTGGGTCTTCTAGACAGGCATTTGTTCAAAAAAATGAGGAGAAGCCGTGTATCTGGGAGGCTTGTAAACGTGTTTTAACCATCGTTTGAAAAGCAGTCTGTTGAAAGCTTGTCTGGTGACTACTTTTAGCTCCCCTCGGCTGCGAAAAGCCGCTTAGGGCGGCTGGGCTTCTGTCAGCCCGCGGCCGCGGCCTTGGCGTGGCCTGTCCAGCGGCCCCCGCCTCGCGTCTCCCCTCGTCCCGGCCATTTCTGCCTCAGCCTGGCGGCTTTTCGCCTCTGTTGGCACGAAGCAAATAGCTGTCCCCGCCGGCTGGGGGCTGCCGCGTTGTGGTGCGGGTGGCGGAGCGTTCGCAGGCTGGTGACAGCTCGCACTGCGTCAGCGCTGCTCCACACCCCGCGCCGTCAGCTGACCGCGCTCCTGCAGCACCAGTGCAGCAGCCCCCGCCGCAGACGCTGCCGGGGAAGCCCATGTTTCCCATCCTGGGCTCTAGATTTCTTCTCTTGCAGCTGTCCTCCTGGTATGCATAATTGATAATCACAGCTGGAGGGTAGATCCTTGGTGGAGAGATGGACAGTCAGCCGAGCAGTTGGAAGGATAAGGGTATTTGTTCTTTCACCTTTTTTTCCTGTTTTTAAAGCTAAAGATGCTGCGGGTTGTTTTTAGCAGATGGTCTTTGTAGCGTGTCTTTGATTGTGACATGTATCTGAAGATGTGAGATCTGTTTGTGCTGTGTGCGAAAGCGTAGATTAAAATGGGTAAAGATGAGCAATGCAGAGGAATACATTATTTATGGAGGTGAAGGAGCTTGTGTGACACTGCAGATCTTTTTCTGTCCTAGAGAGCATATTAAAGAACAGCTTGTTTTGGTACGCACTGCACAAATACCAGCATAGTCCGAATTTAGTTGATATTCCTTTGAAATTCCTAGATTATTAATAATTTAATAATATAACCATTAATTTGAAAGAATGTAGTGTCTGCGGTTCGTGTAGTTTAATAATTTTATGAGGAGAAACCGCATGCAGAATACAGCAGGGTGGTGTGGTGAGGTTTTTTTTTCTGTTTGGCACAGTGTGTTTGGAATCTACCCTTAATCAGGTTTGTTTTGGATTTTTCATAATTCTTTTGGATTCTAGGTAAAATTGTGTCAGATCTTTCAGAATTTGCAGCCATAGTATCAAATTGTTCTGGGTAAATAAGTAGCTAACCTTAAATTACTGTGGTTCTGACCTTTGTTCCTGTAACCACCAATGGGAGATCACCAGTGTAAATCTCTGTGGATCATTATATTAGTGCTCAGTGTGTAAGAGTTTAAGCCTTATTTGAATATGTAATCTTCAAACTTTATCAACAAGGCACTCTTTAAAAAAATTTAATCATCTCTGGATATTTAAATATGTTCTTAAAGGGTCCTGTCACGCAGACTGCTTGTACTTGTGAAGCTTTCCTCTGTTTTAATAACTATTGTTCAAAGTTACTTTTTTTCCACTTGGAAAAAAATCGACAGCTGCCTGGAATCCACAGAATGCTCTATTAGAATCTAAATATGTAGCAAAAAAGCCCTGCAGGGGAAGAAACTTTGCTCCTGCAAAACAAGTTTCTAGAAGTTCTAATCTTTAATGAAAGAGCTGTAAAACATTAGGAAAAAGTACTCTGCAGTGTTTAGTCATATGTTCTTGATGTGTAACTAGTCTAAATGTTCAGCACTCCCTACGTCAGGCCTGAAATTCTTGGGGTTGGGGGAAAAACAAAAGGGGTAAGGTCAGAAGGTTTTGGTACAAATTGAAAGGCGATATTCAGGCCCCATTTTCAGGTCGTCTTCTAGAACTCAACGAGCAGGGACAGTGGTGGTCTGTCCCTGGCTCCAACTGAAAGCAGACGTTTCCCAGCCTAGAATTTGAGGCCTTGAGAATAGTGGAGTGTGTCTTGGTTTAAAATTCCTGAATTGCCCCTAAGAGCTCGCCTGCATGGCACGCTCGGGGGAAGGCAGTAGCCAGAGCCAGCCGTGGTGTCACAGCTGTGTGGGGGCCGGTGACACGGGGTCTGTGCTCTTGGCTACTTGGCAAAACGGGGTCCTGACTAGCGCGTAGTGGAACTGCCAGCACGTGAACAAAGCAAACCTGAACCCCTCCTACGTGGTGCTGGTGTAATTGCTTCAAGCAGGGTTTTAAATTCCTCTTCCCCCCTGCTTTGTTTTTACACAGTAGTATCCGCTTAGGTGGAGGAAGCTGGGTTAGTGCCTATTTCTCCTTCCAAGGAAGGTCCCTGCTGCCTTGAGGTTTAATTATAATTTAACTTGCAGAGATAAGGACTAAAAGAAAATGGAAGCAGAGCAAGAAGAAGGTTTTCTGGGGAAGCAGAAGAGTCTGGTTCCTCTCCTTTTGCAACTGCAAGCCTGGTTTGGTGTGGTTTCTGGTAGCAGTTGTTTATAACAAGATGAAGATGCCTTGTCTCATGTGTTCTTCCTTCGTTAGGTCCAGTTCCAGTGGCAGGGAAAATGATGGGTAAAGTTCAGGGAGTGATTACACTATCATCTTGCCCCAAAATAAATATAGAAGCAAATATTGCAACATGCTTCTTCACAGGCTAAAAAAATGCTCCTAAAAAAAAAAAAAAGTAATGAACAGATCTAAACCAGAGAAGAGCCGAAAGTATGGTTCAAGGCTAGACTTTGTAGCTAAAGCACTACTTTTGAATTAATATAATCCTAAATGTAGTTCTGCTATGCTCCAGCCATCATAGTTGAGGTACAAGCACAGTGAAAGTGGTGCAGCCTCGGGTCTGGATTAATACCTGTGGTGTTGAGCATCTAGATAGGCAGGGTGAAATAGGTTTACCTTGGGGGTAGCAGGACTTATTTCTAGCACTTTGAAAGACAGGTCACCATGGAGTAATGGGTACTAAAAAGTGACATTTATTTATTTTTTTATTTATTTCAATGAATTGTCAGGTTATAATGGCTGAATAATGCTCATGGTAGGATGGGTGCCACAGATACACTCCCAGGCTACATTTTTTTTTTTAAATAAATGTGCTGAAAATCTATCTGAATTCTGGTTCAGATTAGTTAAATGCTGGAAAAGGTTGCACAGGCTTATGCAGAACTTGATCTTTTTAGGTTTTTATTGTGAGAAATCAGGGCTTTGGAATGATTTTCCCAGTTCATACATTGTGCACGTATGCACAGGTGTATGATTAAGTAGAAATGAAAGAAAAATAGTGCTTTGGCTCATTAGTAATGGTTAGATAGTATTTGCATTTTGAGGGGACAATCTTGTACAGTCGGACTTTATTTTCCTTCTGGCATCTACTTTGTGAGACCTGTATCATTTTTTCTTGCTAGGGATTGTGGGGCAGATGTACCAAGGCTGAAATGTGTGTGATGCAGACTTGTTTTCTGACCTCTGGGACCTGTGGGTCCCACTGGACGTGCCGCTCCTCTGTAACGTCTGTCCCTAGGACAGGGAACGCTCTGTTGGTTGAAGTCAGCTCCACGTGCTTGGCACCACGTGCAGTCATGCCATAACCACCCAGTTTCACCAGCCTTGGATTGTTTTGTTGTTACTGACTTGCAACAAGGCAGTCAAGCACCAAGCTGGCTTCGCACACGGCCGAGCAGGGTAAAAGGAGGCTTCAATTTTGTGGCCCGCTCTGTCACTGCTCCTGCTCTGGACATCATTTTAAATGGTCATTCACATGCAGGAGATCCGGAAAATGTCAACCCCCAGCCTGCTGAGGGGCTCTGTGCTCGGCAGGCTGTGGCTGCTGAAGGGGCTGGTGGCTTCTCCTGGGGCTCTGTCTCCGGGCTGGGCCTGAGCAGGCATTGGGAGCCAGGCTGCAGGCTCAGAGCTTGCCTGCTCAATGCTCAGCGTGAACCAGCACTGGAACCCTACGGGCATGGTCACGTGGCAACGGGAAGTTTATTTAGCAAAACTGGAAAATGCCTCTCCAAACAGAAATTAACAGCAATTTGCCTGTTTGTGGTCGTGTACTATTTTTTGTGGGTCTGGAGCTCATTTTCTTCGTAGCAGCCTGTGTGGTGCTATGGTGACAGTTGTCACTATGCACTTCAGCTGCATTTAAGAGCTGCCCGTTCTCAACGCTTCGACTGCATTTCATTTCTGTGCTAGCACAACGCTGGCTGTGCTTAAATTGGTCCAGAAAAGGCTCTTGTGCTCCTACACTCTTTTTATTTGAAGAATATGAGGAATGTCTCCTTACCTTTCAGACTGCAGAAAGGTTCTAGTGTAATGGCCGTGGCTCATACAACGTTTGTAAATCGTACACTGTTTGCGTTATTTTTTTTTTTTTTTTACTCTTCCTTCTCCTTTATACAAACAGCCTTTTCTTTGGCGCTGAAACCCTTTTTTTGTTTGTTTCCAAACACTGGACAGAGAGGGGTTGTTCATTGTGAGCGTGGCTCTGGGGGCTCCGCAGCTGCATTCCAAGGGTTTAGCGGAGGGGCGGCCATTGGCGGGGCGGCCGCAGTCCATCTGCCGCCCTCCCAGTGCCCTGGCAGGAAGTGAAAGGGCTCGGGGTAGTCAGCTGGGCGAGAGCTGGGTGCATGCAGGCACACTCAAGATGGATGCCAAAATGGGTTAGTCCCTTTTTCTTGGTTTTCTTTTCATAGACGTGAATTAAAGCGCGCTTGTAGATCTCGAGGCTTTTAATTGCTCTTTCTAAAAAAAAAAAAGAGAGGGTTACTCCGTTCAGGGTTGGTTTTTTTTGTTTAAACAGAAGATTATCAGGTTAAATATATTAAACCACTCGGTTTTGTCATCAAAACCCCCTATAAATCAGGCAGTTTTAAGCTAAAATGTCTGTGAAAGAAAGGAAAAACTTCAAAAAAAATAATACAGAGAAAACCTATCAGGGCACTTGCTTTAAAAGCAAAATGTAATTGGATGAGTTCTGTATGTAAGGCACAGATGCTAGCAGTACTATTTTTAGACGTGCCAAGTGACAGTTCGTGCTTACCAAATGTAGGCAGCTGTTCTTGCTTTAGAATAGGCCTGCAATACTTGCATTAAATGCGTGAGATTATAGTTCATATTGTATAAAATAAAGCTCAAGACAGTTTCCATGAGGAAGGATACTGCTTGGCAGGGCTGTTGCTTAGATTTGGTTGGGGGTTTTGTTTTTCTGTTCTTTTTAATCTGCTGTGAATATCTTGTGTACGATAAAGCCAGGCAGCTGCTGCTAGTAATGCTTTTAATCTTTTCCTTTAGAAAGAAATGCAGATACCAATTTCTGATCAATTGGAGAATATAAATCAATGTCATCGTGCACTCTCTTGGACTGAAAATTACTAACTCAGCTTTTCAGTGACTTATAACACTGAATTTCCCTTTGAGGAATTTACAATGAAACCAGATATGTATGTCATTAAGCTGAGGCTGATCTGGTAGTTCTCCAAATGGAGTGGAGACAGAGTGAGGAAAAATGCTTCGTGTGATGCTTGACTGGTCTGGGAGGTCTCAGCTTGGGGATTTTTCTTATTGATTACTGAGAAGGAAAGAGTTGAAGTTGGATCTGCTAGAGGCCGATTGGCGTTTGTGGGATGCTTTCATTCCAGCAATTTACCTTTGTTTCTTGTATTTTGGAAACTATCGTGCAGATGAATTACTGTCTTTACATTCCTTGTAACTCAGTTGAGGTATAATGCATTATTGCTTGTGATAAGTGATTCCCTGTGAAGCAGTAAGAACCCACAATCCATGGAGACACTTTAAAACTGTCTTACAGAGGAGGGAATATCTCATTTACAGATCTAATGCTGTCTGCAAGCGGAGAGGGGTAGGGCTCATACTTAGTGTGACACACGATATGGGAGCAGCACCCAAATTTGAATGTATGGATGCTCAAGTTGCAGTATTTAAAAATAAATACAGTTTTGGTATTTGAAGCAAATACTGGGAAAGCAATGGGTTTTTTTTAAGATTTCTTGCATTATTTAGGAGCACAAAATCCCCAACTGTTTTTTTGGCAAGACGTTTTGAAATTCTCACCCAGGTGCTATGGATGCTTGCAGCTCAATTTAGGTGTACAGTTTATAGTGATTTATTTTTTTTTTAGGTCAAGCTCACAGTTTTTTTCCTAACCTCTTTTTACATGCTAAACTTGCTTAAGGTAAGGTGTACAGGGATGCTAATGGGACACTTCTGTGATTATAAGCAAAGCCAAAGAAAACAAAAAAAAGCATTGTTGAATTTAGGGATTGTAGCCCGTACAAAAGGAATTCCACGATGACTCAATTTTGGGGTGGTTTGATTTTTACAAATGTTAAAGAAAATTGCTTAGAGCTTCATTTATTTGGCAAGGAGAATAGAAGTGCAGCTTTGTAACATGAAGAGAGCCTGCCGAAGGACAGGTCAGCAGGTGCCTGGATAGGTTGGGCTGTGCCAAGGGCTCTAGATGGGGCTGTTCTGGGAGCAGGAGTGCCACCTCCTTCGGCCGGCTGCTCTATCTCTCACCCCATATGTTTGTGCAGTCACATGGGGAACCACCACCAGAGCGTGATCTGGCTGGCTGCTTAGTTGTTATTTTATGGTTTTGGTGCAGTAGTTGTCAGCAGGGTACAGAAAAGCAGGTGGGTTCTGCCTGTGGCCCCGCAGAGGAAAGGAGTGGAGCTGAGCGGTGCTGGAGGGGTGAGGCTGTTTATTTCCACAGCAGTTTTGGTTTGTGATAAATTTAAGATGTTCATGCGACTGTAACCTGGTCCTGCCTGTAGAACTTTAGGAAGTTTCTACTGAAATGTGAATGAAATATTTGGATAAAATACTTTGCTTTGTAAAACTGGTGGCTTTAAGTTCCTGAGTGGGGTTTTCACCCTTCCAGTGCCTGCTGCTTAGTACGGTTTCCCTATGGAAAGAATTAGGAAAAGACTTGAGCTTCTGGAACACTGTGGAATTGCACCATAGCAATCCCTGCAAAGGGACTTTGTACAGAGGCTACTAACTATTACATGTTGGTGCGTTACCACGTTTCCATCCTGGAAGAAATAATAGTAAAATACTGATTTTGAATTTTCTTCTGCAGTCATTCAGAGTAAGACTCTGTTCTCAGTTGTGATAAGCCATTTTACACATTGGTGATGTTTAGGATGAGAAGGGATTACAAAATTTATGGGGTAATAGCGATCGATTTTCTATAATTTATCTTGAATTTTGTATCTATCACATTGTTGCTATGAACAAGGAGTTTTGATGCAGAAGAGGAATTTGTTCTTGTGAAAATCTAATCAGGGGTGAAAGCAGAAATCACGAAGAGTGAATTTTATTGTGGGTCTCACCATGAAGTAAAAAACTAGACTAGCTGTCCCTGCCCAGTTCCATACTCAGGAATGGTGAATGACACTTCTCAGACGGGATGAGTTCAGTAAGGGAGTCGAGCAGGTGCAGCAGCACCTCAAACCAAACCAGTCTGCAATGGATGTATTAAGCCATTACCCTTGACTTGTGCAAGGGTGTAGTTTAAACAGTGATGCTAAAAATGGCATAATATCGTGTTTTCTCATGAGGGTTGCTTAAGGAAAAACTAAACTTGGTTTCCAAATGAAGTACATAGCATCAGAGCACAGCAGATTTAGCCTGGATTGAAATTTCAGTGAGATTTTTCCCTGCTGATGGCTCAGTCTGTCACCCTTAACCAGCATGATAAACTCCCACGGGAATGTCCTCAGTCAGAAGAAACAGAATGAACTGTTAATGAGTCCTGGGCAGTGCCTTTGCCTCTGTCAGACTGGCAAAGGCTGAGGGTTTAGAGATCTGTTAGTGTCTTGTCATTTGTCCTAACAGGGAATCGGAACCCATCCCTTCAGTGAGTGACTCCACAAAGTGCACAGAACCGAAACGAAGCACAAACTGCTGTGCTTCTGCTGCAGACACAGCACAGTGCTTGAAGAGATTGTTTCTGACATTGCCCAAGGGCGGAATTGTTCTTAAATTTTAGCAATTACATTTCAGATAATCCTAGTAACAATAATGCCAATAATCTGAATGCAGAATCAGTGCTAATATAACCTATTTGTAGTTGTAATTTCAGCTCTGGTTTGACAGTGAGAATGCAAGTTCCACTCTTGATGACTTTCAGCAGTCAAGTGAACCATGCTGTACTGTTTTCATATGGATGCCAAAGGTATCTTGTTCTAATTTCTTACTTTTTTTTTTTTTAAATTTTAGTTGTTGACCTCCTTTACTGGCGAGACATTAAGAAGACAGGAGTGGTGTTTGGTGCCAGCTTGTTCCTGCTGCTTTCATTAACAGTGTTCAGCATCGTGAGTGTGACAGCTTACATTGCCTTGGCCCTGCTTTCCGTGACGATCAGCTTTAGGATATACAAGGGAGTCATCCAGGCAATCCAAAAGTCTGATGAAGGCCACCCGTTTAGGTGAGATTTTTCTTTTAATTAAGAAAAAGCGTGTTGTTTGGGGAAACGGCAGTTTTGGTGCTGTCGGAAGCAGTAGATGACACGTGCTGTGATATGTTGCATAATAATGTAAATAGTCTCTGTCCTGATGAATCTGTTAGGCAGCCCATGACAGTCTTCTCACAGCTCTTCTCTGCAGGCACATGCAGTGGTGCAGACAGTGAACTGAGCACTTGGTGCAGGGGATTTCCCTGGGAATGTTAGAGGGTCTTAAGTGACATTAGAAAAAACCTAAATACTTCAGTCTAGTGGAGTAAGATGTGACCTTTAGAGCACTATAGTCTTCAGAATGTGAACCTGTGGCAGATGATGTACAAAATTTAAAGAATACCCAGGAGATGCAGCGTTTTCAATGCAATATATTTAGCAAAACCCAGAATAAATGTAGCAGGGGACACTTTTATATTTTTTGAACTTTTTGTACGAATACTCTTAAAAGCTGTGTTTGGGTCTGTAGCAGCACAGCTGTGTTCTCCACGTGCAGGGCTGCCTTGTCATCGGCAGAACCCAGGTGTGCTGCAGCCTGCCCAGATCAGAAGTCCAGAAACTTGGATTCTGAATTGGAAGGCTTGAGGAGCTCCGAGTTCTTTGCTTTACGTGATGAGCCAAGTCCTTGGGGCAGACCACCTGTGCACTTCTCTGCAGTGGGGGAATATGGTGCCCGTGGCATTCATCCTTTCCTCTGTGGAGTACAGTGGTGCCTGCTCTGGCAAAACTGCATCTTAAGAGAAATAAGAACTTACTCCTGTGTTAGGTTAGTTATTAAGAGTGCGTGTTTCCATACCAGCCTTGTCCCACACCGCTCAGACTTTATTCTCTTTTTATTAATCACTGAAGTGTTTCCATCTGAATTTCCCTTGCACCTTTAAGAAACTCCTGCTTGCCCTCCTATTTGCAGCTCTCTTACCAATTTTGTGGTGTTTCCAGTTATGCTCATTCTCTTCCTCTCATCTTCAGTAAGGCAAAGTAAAATGTTTTCTCAGGTTTAGCACCATTCCTCACTATGTGTAGTGCCTCATACACCCGGGGGATACCTGTCTGTGCCTAAAACAGCTGTGGGACAAAACTCTGGGGGGAAAAAAGTAAAACAAGAATATTTGATTTCAAGCTTAGATCTAACGTAAAAAAAAGTCAGAACAATTGGCAACAACATTCAGTATAGCAGTGTGAAATATTCGTCTTTTATAAACTTGGGGGTTTGTTCGAGTTGGGCTTTTTCACCCCCCAAGGCCCTGTGTGGCCTCCTTGTTCACCCTCCTTAGGGTGAGTAATTCCCAGCTGAAAGCCTGTTGGCTCTGTCTACCCAGGAGTGCTCTGCAGGGTCCTCACAGTATTATTTCAAGTTTATCAGTTAAGTTCTTTCTCAGCAAGAACAAGCAAAACTTGTTCTACCTGTGCTCTATCTGCAGTTTATCTGTAAAAACACTGATATTCACAAGAAGCTTCCAGACATTTTTGTGCAACATACCTGGTTGCTCACTTTTTATCTGTCTACCTCGTACTACGAGAAGGGTATTTTTACTTGAATTTAGTTTGACAGCGAAGAGCGCATCCGTGAGATTAATTTAATTTTTGAATCAGGCACCGAATATCTTGCTGATGAGTTGAGAAGGAGGTGCAGATTCAGGCCAAGTGTGAATAGCAGAATGTAGCCTTGAAATGGCCACCCTCTGTAGTCAGCATTTAAAGTATTTTGGTTTATTCTGGACTGGCCACAAGGCCATGTTTTACTTTACCTTAAATGACATACATACATACATACATACATACAACCCTCCACTGTGGGTTTCCTGTTTTTAAAAAAAATCAAACCTACCCCAAAGCTGAATCCCCCCAAAACAAAAGTTTAACAACTGTAGTAACTGTACAATGAGTGCCCTGTTACAGATGTGCTGCATTGCTCCTTCTTCCTCCGACATGCAAATTGGAGAAATGAATTATTCTCTCTCTGAGTCTCGGTTGCCATAGCCACTGCAGCTACGGGTAAAAGTCACAGTGGACAGAACACTTAACCAGAGAAGAGTTTATACCTTTCTTTTGAAAAAACTGCTGTCACTAACTGTAAGACATTCTTTTAGCAAATGATGAAAACCTTGCTTGTTTTACCATGCCTTACTGTTTGTTACAGCTTAATGGTAATGTCAGAAGTGCCTTCCAGCAGGATGTTGCTTCTGTAGGATGTTTTTCTCTTTGAGAAATGAAGTCTGGCAGAATATTAGGCTGCAATAGCAAAAACGGAGAACGACATGCCCCCACCCCTCCAGCCTGTCTGTGTCTCATTTTTTTAAATACGTGTTGGCCTTATTAGAGTACTAGAGGAGAGCACATGGGGCAGTGGTGCTGGAGGCTGTTCTGGCCGCTCGCTGGCCTTGTCCACACCCCTGTGCCAGCCAGCACAACTTTTTTGCCTCATCCAGGTAAGACTGTGTGTGACTCGGTAAGTGCACTAGCACAGCACAGCAGTAAGAAGGAAATTTTTTTTTTTTTTCTTCAGAGAGGCGGTGGATTTTTTTAAGGTTAGCTTTTACCTTCTACAAATACCTTAGGTTAGTTCTGTTCTATCCTCTTAGCTTTCCTCATACAGCGAGGGTTTTCTCTTTATAACATAAAAAGAACGTGTGTTGAGATTGTATGTATAACATGGGTTGGTAGCACTCTCACAGCAGAGTTTCCTAAGCTCTTCTCTGTTGCAGGGCTTACTTGGAGTCTGATGTAGCTGTGTCTGAAGAGCTTATTCAGAAATACAGTAATGTCGTGCTTGGTCACATTAATGGCACAGTCAAGGAGCTGAGACGTCTCTTCCTCGTCGATGACTTAGTTGATTCTCTGAAGGTAAGCTTGCTTCGGCTCTAGGTGCACAAGCCTTGGGTCAACAGGTTCCTTGCTGACCTAGGTTAGCAAGGCCCACTGGTCCTTTCCTTACAAACATGAATGAACAATCACAGCTTTGGCTCTGTATAAGTAAATAATGAGTTTTAGTTTGCTTGTTGGGAGTAATAGGACTTTTTGTTTTTCAAGAAGTACAGCTTTGCGTTAGCCACACAGAGTTGAATGTAAAGTGCTGCTTGCAGTGATAGAGTGGATAACTTTATCTGTACTTTATTTTGACAGTATTATAAAAACAAATAAGCTCTGGCTGCGTGCGGTTTAGCTGTTACAGCTCCCCACTGGTGCTTAACAGCAGAAATCTTTTAACAAGACACTGCTCCAATAGGGGCATTCAGAATAATGTGTCACTAAGGTGTACCTGTGCCTCTTGAAAACCTGCAGCTTGGGCTAAACTGCCACAGTCTGGTTTTGTTTTTCTGTTTGTTTCTGTCCGAGAGGAGCAAGTGGTCAGCGCACAGTTACTTGCCTTAAACAGTGGGAGTTCTTGTGCCCCCTTTTTTTTCTGGAAAAGCAGGGACTGGGCGATGCCCTTGTTTTGCGAACAAGTTGGACACTTGTTTCGGTCCCGGGTGTGAATAGCTGCTTCTTTTAGTGATGCCAAGTACTGAAATGGGTTTTGCAAGTTACTCTGCCTAAAGTGTGCAGGGCTACCTAACAGGTATCTTGGCTATGGCCCTGTAGTATTTAATAGGACTTATTGAAGGTGGCAGAACAAAACTGACGGTGAAGAATAATAATAAAAAAATGTAGGGGAGGAAAAAAAAAAGAAAAGAATTGGCTGAAACCCCTTCAGTTTTGTTCTGTGAGAACACTATTCTATCCTTTCCAGACAATCACCCCTCTCTTGTTTTTCAAACAGTTGTTTCCTTTACTATGTATGGTGTGTTGTCCATTTCTTTTTCAGTTTGCTTAATCTTCTTGAAATGAAGTTGCATTTATCCTCCAGTAAATCCCTTACTTAGTGCTTTGTAAAGTCCTTTGAGTTGTCATGGGGTTGGGGGAGGGGGTTTCTAGCGAAGCTTGGAGTAAAATAGGAAGGTTGCAAAAGTCTTTGTTATATTTCTGGGATAGAAATCGGAGGCAGATGTCAGGATCTTACCCAGAGTTTCTAGATCCAGTTTGTTATTATGCTCCAAGTGAAGCACCTGCAGTAAGAGGAGCCCTTTCCCTCTGCAGACAGGCAAGATGACAAGGCTGTCAGGTTGTTACCTGGGCTCTGCTGCTCCTGCTAAAGATTCATTTTCTCAGAAGGGAAAAAGGAGACAGGCTATTAGCCCGGGGTTTTGTGTAACAATCTTCCTGCCCCTAAAGGGTTGTGCACTAGAAGTACTTTTATGATGTGTCTGTGCATTCTTAGTTTCTGGTCATTTTTCTGGACAGGATAGATAGGGCTGCAGTCATTCACTGCCAAAACGCCTTCAAGGCGGCGGTTATCGGCTGGGCCTGGCCTGTGTTCCCACACATCTCTGTGCCATCTCAAGGCCACAGCCCTGACCAAAAGAATTACTGTTAACACAGCTGGAATGGCATTTTGCTAACTTGAACTTGGTGTGTGAGGAAGGAAGGGAACATATTCTTTGTTTATTGTGGTTTTTAGGGGCATTGAGTTTCTGTGTTCAAAGAAAAGTTCTTTTGCTCAAGTTGTGTTTGGATCTGATTAAACAACATCAGAGAAAACCTTGGAGTCACAAGGTCACTTGTATTTCTTGAATAATTAAACCCTTTGTGATATGTTCCTTCACCTGAGTTATAAGAATTTCCACACCATTTGTTTAGAGATCACAGTCCCTTGCAGCAGAGGAAGAGGAAGCAGCGAACAGCCAAGTGCTGTTTCAGTTAACACTGTTTTAGAAATTCAGCCTTTCGGGAGAATTATGTTAGAAGTGGAATTAATTCCAGTCAGACTGTCTGCAAGGCACCCTAATCACTTTTCAGATACTATGGTATGTAGGAAAGCCGTGTTTATTCAGCTGAACTAACTCATTTCCCCATTCCTCTTCTGACGTTTAAAGTGATTTATGCAGGGTAATTAGTCTAATTGATGGTAGTTGGGAGCAACCCTTGTATAAAACCAGCGAACGTCAGGACAGTTCACAAGCACAAGTTACTGATTTTGAGGAGTTTGTGCTTGAGGAGAACATTACAATGCTGGTGTCTTATGTAATATAATGGCCCTGATTTAAAAAAAATAATAATATCTTGGCTCGTGTAGTTTAAACATCTTCACTATAGGAAACAGCATGTTTGTGTATCATTAAAGTTACAGAGCTTTAATGTAGAAAATGTCTGAAGGTCAGTTTATTGTGTGCAATAGTTCTGGCTGTAAAATTTGTCTTGTTAAGATTTTTTCGGTTTTTATTAAACAATGCTTCAGTCACAGAAGTCTTAAACTGGACTCTAAATATTTATGCAGCACAAGGAGAAGTTCCTCAGAGCCCTTGAGGAGCTATTCCAGAGGAGCCCTTGCCAGAGAGTCCCAGGAGAAACTGCACTTTGTCCTGATAAACAGGGACCTGGTGCTTCACCCCCAGCTGCCGGTGGCAGCCGATCGGACGCTGGGGCACAGTTGCTCTCCATTTGTCATTGCTCAACCCGTCTTGAGAAACAGATCTCTTTGCTATATGTGAACTATTTTATAGCAAAGAAATTAATCATTGCAGCGAGGCAGGCAAAAACTCGCCTCAGCCCGTCAGACGTACTGGGCCTGACTGGTTTGGGTGTCACTGCAGCCTTCGGGCTGAGCTGGGGCCCTGCGCTTCCCTTCTGCCCTGAGCAGGGGGAAGACCAATAGTGTCACTGTAGGGCAATCCTGGGTTGCTTCTGCTATTTTTTTTTTTTTTTCATCTTGGAGCTTTAGGTGTTTAAGCGTGTTTCAGGTGAGCCTTTTTGCATTTGTAAGGTTTCCTGAGTTTGTCTCATTTCTAAGGAAAAAAACCATAGAGACCAATACAGAAATAGAGACCAATACAGAAATAGAGACCAGTATGTAACTCTGAGATTGAGATCAACTCCACTTAATCCCAGAGGGTTGTATTCACTGTCAGAAGTGCATGAAGAGGGAAGGAGTCTTGGGGGCGGGGTGGTGCTGAGGATTTTGCTGAGCTTTGTTTGCTCTGGTAGCCCCAGCTTTCAAAGAGCTGTCCCTGACTGCTCTAGGGCAAGGGGGGGGAGTGTCCCTGGGCTCAGGGTTCCCTCTCCTGCCCTGTGTGAATAAGCAAAGAGGATTAAAAACTGCACGTGCAACCGAGCCCCTTGTTAGACCCTGCCGCTGCTCTGGACAGGCTTCTGGAGATGTCACCTCCCCGGTTTTCATCTTACCTGGGCCATAAATTCAATGCTCACTAAAGAGGATTGGACAGTCCTGATAATTGTTGGACTTTGGGATTGATCCCGATCTCTCACCCTGCTGTTAGGTGAGCTCCCAGTCGCTGGTCACCTCAGCAGTACTGGGGAGTGTTCACCTGAGCGGGGTGGGGCTGCGCTGGGGCACCTGGGGCGGCTCCCGGGATGCTCAGCTGGGAGTGCCCCACGCTGCCAGATGGAGCTTACTGCGCACGCAGCCTGCAAGAGAGTCTGAACATCCCTCACTGGGGGGCTTTTGGCCGTAGTAAAAGCGTTTGGCTTTCCCCCCTTCGCCGGGGAGGGGGACGTGCTGCGCGCGCAGACCCGCTCTGAAGGGGAAGCGTTTGCTTTGCTCTTGTGCAAAGAGGCCGGCAGCCAGCTCTGGCCCCGGCAGCGCGGGGAGCACAACTGGGCCAAGGTTTGAATGAATCATCAGGGAGTCGAGAGAAATGTGCTTTATTTTTCTTGATAAACCTGCCAAAATCCTTCGGTGGGAATGCAGCTGATGGTAGCCTTGTCTGAGGGTTAACCCTGTGCCTCTGGTGCTGCTTGTGTCACATCTAGAAAGATCTGACGGATCAAGAGCCGCATCATTTGTGATTTATCCTGCTGAATTGTGAAGGGGTTGAGCTTTGAATGAAGCTCTTGAAGCAAACTCCATTACAGGGGTCGTGCAATTAAGCATGTATTGATTGTCATGCCCTTATCTTGTTGTTGGCTGCTGATTTTGTTTGGACATTTTCCATTTTATGATAAACTAATGTTTGGATACATAGCTTGTGAGTAACTTGACTGCAGGCTAGAGCCTTGCCCGCACCCACAGGCCCCCTCAACACACATTTTTTTTCTTCCCAGTGCTTTGTACCCGTCTTTTCCTCGCACGTATCTCCTGCTATCGGGGTGCTTGCCCTTCCTTGTTAACAGTGCCCAGATCCTCTCTGCCTGCTGCCAGCAGCAGCCTCCCCGCTGCGTGTGCCCGGTGTCCGCAGTGCCTCGCACAGAGAGACCCCGAGGTGCTCACAGGGTGGGGGTCCAGCCCGTGTGCTCCGCTCAGCGCGACGCAGCGCTGGCAAACCGCCGCGGCTGCTGCCCGGCTCCCTCCGGGCTGCGTTTCCTCGGGGAGGAATCGTCCACAGAAATAGAGCTGGCAGCCTCCGGCCCCCTCCCACCCTCGCATAGGTCAGGGGTGTGCTTGGGACACTCTCCACCTGGCAGAACGCGGCGGGGCTGGAGCTTCTGCAGATCCCCACGTGAAGCCGGTGAAGCGGCCCGGGGGGCTGTGCAGAGCGCTCAGCAGGGTGGGGGAGGAACGGTGACCGGGGCCGAGTCAGGCTGCCATACGAAGCCAGAGGTGACAGTGGTGTGAGGGGTCGGGTGTCTGTTCACAGAAGGGTGGCTTTGCTTCTGAATTTGCCTCTGACTTAAAGCCAGCTTCCATTTTACAGCACTGGCAACTCCTCTCTGCCCTGAATTTTTTAGTATCCAAAGCTCCTGTGTTTGTCTAGCAGCAACAAAGTCAATTAAGCCAACCTTGCCACGTTACTGTCCAGACAGTGGTAGAAACCTCTGCCTAGGCTACTCAGCACCTTGTGGAGACCTTTGCTGACCGAACCCTGATGGTGGTAGTTTGGTGCTGCCATTTGTGCCGCAGCCCGGGAGCGGGAGCGCGTCTGCCGGCCGCCGGGTACCAGACCAAGGCCCTGCTTGCTCTCTGCTCCCATCACCCGTGTGGCACCAGCCCTGCAGCCTCCCCCTTGCCTGCTTTGTTCCACCTCCTCCAAGGAGGGAGGCAGGAGCAGTGTTTGCCCATCGTTACCAAAGGTGGGATTACAAGTGTCATATAAACACAGAGCAGCCACTAAGGACTAACTTGGGCTGAGCTCAGCCTGGTGCTAGAGATGCAGGAGGCCACACCTCCTGATCCTGAACCCTTCGGCCATCTTGTCACTCCACCATAATTACAGGAGCTGTACAGGGCGAAGGGGAGTTTGGGGTGGTTTAGTTTCTTGTGTTTAAAGAAGTTCTCTCACTGCTCAAACTAGTCTGTACCAGTAAAACAAACCCTGAGCTGATGTGCTGTTTTTTCTTTTTCCTTTTTAGTTTGCAGTGTTGATGTGGGTATTCACTTATGTTGGTGCCTTGTTTAATGGTCTGACATTACTGATTCTGGGTAAGTGTTTTAAATTGTGTTAATTTGTGCCTGGCATACAAAATAACCCTGGAAAAGCGCTCGAGTCTGCTCCGTACTGTGGGGCTGTTCTGGTGTTTGTGAGAGCATAACAAGGTGTTACAGTTCTATGTCCTTCTTCTGGGACGTTGCTAACGCTGCCGAGCAGATAATTTTAAATTGCATTGTTGAATTAACAAATTTCCGAGATGCTGTATCATTCCAAAGCATGTTCTGATGTACTTGTCCCTGCCAGGTCAGCCTCACCTGAATATCATCACTGTGTGGTGGCTTGGGGGGGGCTCTGGCCGTGCCCTGCTGCAGATGGTTTTATTTCTTGTGTCCCAGAGCAGGCTGGCTTCAGGTGTCACAAACTGAGTGAGGCTGGCAGAAGCCTGAGCATCCTTTCTGAAGGATTTGTATAACCCTCAGTGAAACAGTGAACTGTGACCAGACTTACTGTACTGTTAATGAGACTTGGAGAACAGCCCGGCTTCTCTTTAACAGGGATTATTTAAATTACTGGCCAACAGTTCTTGTGTGTGGCTTAGTTATTTCTTTTTCTTGTACCTTTTTGAAACAAATGTCAAGGTGTGGAAACCAATTTTTTGTTCTACCTGAACACTATCCCTTTTGTCAATATTTATACCTTTGATGTTCTCTTTTTCAGCTTTGATCTCGCTCTTCAGTGTTCCTGTTATTTATGAGAGACATCAGGTGAGTGTTTAATATGATTCGTTAAATGCTTTATAAAACTAGCTTTGAAGCAAAACCATGAGTGAATAAAACCAAAATTCATTTCACTCTTCTCAAAACTTTAAAGCCTTTAAAAGATAGACCTTCAACTGGGAGTCAGTGCCAGGGCTAGGAAAATGGGAGTTGCCGTGGAAGTGCAGAGTGCGTGTGCTTTCCTCTGCCCTGTTTTGGTGGAGGTGTAGGGAGGCTTCCCCAGCACCGTTACGAGAAGGGCCCGATGAACCCGGAGGCCTTCTCTCCTCTGAGCTGGATGTGGGCAGGCCTAAAGCAGCCATAGGCACGGTGATTGTAAGACAATTTATGAAGAAACCTCTTTGAAGCTGATAGTCAGGGTTTGTGTCCTGAAGTCCTGTAGCCCTGGCACAAACAGGAGGTGGGAGACGCTCAGCACAGTCCGGGGCTTCTCCTGGGGAGAGGATAATGTAAAAAAAGGTAAGAAGGAGCCAAAATAAAATGTGTCTGATTAAATGATAGCGGGGCTTGAGCAGGGAGCGTGTTCAGCAGGTCATAGCACAGGAGGGGGAAGCCAGCTCTGGCTTATCCGTGCCTTCTCCTCTTTCAAAAACAAGGCTGGTGCTCATGGCGGGCAGCCCGGGGCGCGGGGAGGGAGGACGGCAGGCACGGAGCAGATGGTGGAGCCTCCCGGGCTCCTCTCCCCGCTGCCAGGGAGGACTCTGCAGTGGTGGGAATCCCGTCGCCCCGAGGGAGGAGGATGGACAGGCCGTGTGGCTTCCCCCGGGCTCCTGGAGCCGCTGCTCTGGGCAGGCAGAGCTGGTCACGCCTCGTGCAGCTCCGCCAGCAGCAGAGGGGGACTCAGAGGGGCTGCAGCCCTCACAGCTGGGCTCTAACAGCTCCCATCTTCCCTTGCAGGCCCAGATTGACCATTATTTGGGACTCGTGAACAAGAACGTCAAAGACGCGATGGCCAAGTGAGTTGCGTGGTTTGTTTTTTAATTTCACTGTGTAAGTAACATTGACAGTTCTTAGTGTGTGTGGTACTCGTGGATGTAACAAACACATCCAGCACACTAGTCCTGGGAGGAAACTCTCCTTTGTTTACATGTGGGACAGGTATGGAATCGCCTCCTTCCTGGCCGATGCTGTTGTTAAGTTAATCCTAGATAATATCCAATAGAAATCTGTGTATTGGAAAGAATTGGTGTAACTGGAGGCCCTGGGCCTTTGGAGCCGAGGGGTGAACAAAGAGGAATGTAGCCATGTTGTTGGTGTCTGAGTGCAGTGACCCTGCGCGGCTGCGATCGCGATCGTCACGCGTCGCTGTTCTTTCTTAAGAGCACGCTTAGTGTCTGTTACTGAAATGCTGTTCTTTCTTTTCTCCTCTCCTGTTCCTCTCGTAGGATCCAAGCAAAGATCCCTGGGTTGAAGCGCAAAACTGAATAAAAAGCCTGAAGCAACTTACGGATAGGAAGTTCATCTTTAAGGGGGAATAAATACTCATTCGGATTGACATGGGGAGGGTCAGGGAATAGCAAAGCCCTTGACATTGCAGTGCAATTTCACAGATCTTTATTTTTTAGCAACGCAGTGTTTGAGGAAAAAATAACTGTTTTGACTGCCATGTGTTTCATCATCTTAAGTAAGTATTGTAAGCTGCTATGTATGGATCTAAAACTAATCATCTTTCTTTATCCTGTGTGCAGCAGTGGCTAACACAAACGATTTGAGAAAGCTGTACATTTTGCTTGGTCAGAGGTAGTCCCTGCTGCGTTCCAGAAGAGGTAGTGCAGGTGGCGCGGAGGAGAACACTTCCCAGTTTGTGCACTGTGTATGGTCTGTGTAGATTGATGCAGATTTTCTAAAATGAGATGTTTTAGAAGAATATACCATTTTAGCAAGTTTTGAAAAATCTTGCCTTTTTGGTATGAGTATAGCTGTATTGTGATTTTATTGTTTTATCAATTGCCAATATATATATATATATGTGTTTCACAAAGCTTAGATCTTTCAGCTGCTCCACAGTGCTTTGTACTTCAGAGAATTGACTGAGTCCTGGACTAGCTCCATAGCACACAAGCTTGAGAAACTAAAATGTCTCTGTAAACACTAGCATCTGTTTAAGAAAAACAAAATAGAAACGAACAAAGGAACCTCCACATATATTAAAAGAAAATTACAGCATACACTTCGTTGCACAAACGTACAGTAGTTGATTTTGAGCAAATAATTCTACAGTCTCTCAAACTCTGATAAATCTGTGGACCGAATATCTAATGCTGCAAATGGTGTTTGGAAACTTAAAACCTTGTTATGCAAGAAATGATAAGTGGAAATTTATATACTTGCAGATTAAGCTGTACTGAACTAAGTCTGTGGAATGCATTGTGAAATGTAAAAAAAAAAACCACAAAAAAGATAAAAAAAAAAACCAACCCACGAACAAAAACCCCAGGTATCAATAAAGCTTATAGACATAAAATAATGTTGGAATTTTGCTTTCTTGAGGCAAGTTTAATATCCTTGTGTTTACTTTGTTGATGTTCATGGTGGTTGACTCTCCATGGTGGTGGAAACAGCTTGTGAGCTGGCAGCGGTGTGAGGGCTGTGTCACAGCCACGGGGGGGACGGGTGAGTTGGGTATTGAGAGTTGTGGAAGTGTAGGTTCTGCTAAACAAGGTGCAGAGCCTTGGTTTCTTTTAGTGCTGAGACTATAATGGATGATGCCAGACCCTAGCTCAAAGGGAATCGTAAGTAATCGCTTCAGATCAACTTGTTGTTGAATCTGACTGATAAGGTGGACACGGAAAAGTTGTATCCAAATTTATTTGAGACACATATTTTAAATGAATAGCATCTTGACCATTGAAAAATAAATTCATGCAGTAATATTTTAGTTTACAGTATAATACATCGTTGCTTGTGAACATGTTATACACAAAGCCAAACCATAGAAACATATGAACTTTAAGTGTTTTTCTGACAGACACTATTGCTTGAAGATATTTGTCACATCACCATTGAATAATTCATTCTGCCACACAACTGGTTTGAGTTGGGATACAATCAGTGTGAAAGAAGGCAAAGATCGTTACAACAGAGGCAAAGAAGGTGCTCACTGACATCACCACCTAACATGAATACGTTATTTGATCAAGAAGGTTTCTTTAAAAAAAAAGACTGCATAGGGACTTATTGTGTCTCTGACAAACTGATCTTCTGTATAGTAATATAAGGCATTAATAAATTCAATTTAAAATAAAAAAAAGGTGATTCTCTGAGGTTGCTGAAGCACTTTTGTGTGTGAAACATATCTTGATCCACTCCTTGAACTGGACAGTCGTCGCATCCAGCAGCTGCCGTCTTACAGAGTGGCCTCAGAAGTGGAGCGGCAGGAAGGTGCCACAGTTCCGAGGGACAGTGGCCTGAACTGGGACTAAAGCACTACTGATTTCTTTTCAAAGACTAACTGTAAGTCTAAATGTTTTATTTTAGCCTTCATTTCTTTTGAGTAACGAACAGTCTTTTTAAAAGAAAGGTCATTTGACAACATGGATGTTGTTCCATGCCTGAAATACCAAAAATCTTTTCCTTTGATATTGCCCGCATTTTGTGCAGTTTTTGGTTTTGACAAAGTGTTTGTTACACAAGTCTGAAGGGTTTAACTTGCCTTTTTGTGAACATCTGGCAGTGGTCTCCACTGCTGTGTGGAGGCAGCTCTCCCTTCATGGGGTGTGGGAGAAGCTGGGGGTGGGGAGAAGAGCCCCCCTTCAGCAAAGCTGAGGCTCTTCTCGAGGACAGGGACACCTTCGGGTGTCACAGTCCCCTGTGCTGTGCTGAGCAGCAGCCTGGGGCCCGCTTTGAAACCACTTCTTAAAGAGAGTGGATGGCCACTGCCTGGGGAAGTTGTACGCTAGAAAGTGCTTTTCTGTTAAAGGGGGAGAGTGCAGGAACAACTTGCTTAGTATTTGCGTTAGAATTTCTTTAACCAACTATGTCCCTCTCTACTGACCGTTTGATTCGAGATTCAAATTCTGGCTGCAGCCGGACTACCATCGCTGACCAGTTGGGAACAGGTTACCAACAGGTGTCCTGCTGTCAGGAGCTTCCTGCTGTCGGGAACATTCTGAAATTCACTTCTGAAGGTATTGGAAAGCAAAGCAGAAACCAGGGAGAATGTAAGTAGACAGCTGGGAAAGGTGTTAATGGTTGGTTAGCCCTCCTCTGTGTGAAAGTTATAGCACCGTATGTTGAAAGCAAGTGGTGGCAGGCAAGACTGTAGCTTGTAGTACCAGAAAATTATTGAAAGGCACTTCATGGATAGAAAATTTAGCGAAATACATATATATTTAAAAAGAAAATGGACTTACTTAAAAAATGATACTTTGATCCTTAAATGACTGAAAGCTGAAGTGCAAACCCCAGCATGGTCACTAAAAGCTTATTTTTTTTGTGAGTGCACCAAATTTGAGTTTGATGTGGGTGTTGGGAAAACAGCAGATTATTTAAACAACTGTTCATGCCATAAATGTTGAAATAACATAAAGTAAAAGGGCCCAACATTTCCTCATTGTGTTTCCTTTTCTACCAGGGTGTGAGTAACACGGTGTGAAGCAAAAGCAGCTCCACGACTGAACTGTTCATCACCGCAGCCTACACAGGTTACAGAAGAATTTACCTTTCTGAGCAGCTTTCTACTGAAGGATATGTGTCTTCCAATCCAAAACCACATCCATAGTCAATAAATTGCTGTGAGTGATCCCATAAACTGTCACCTGTACAGCAACACATGCAGCTGACAGCAGCCCAAGGGGTTGAGTCTTTCACAGCTGTCCAGTGCAGAGCAGTCACTCAGTGGTGGCAAGAACTGCAGCAAGTGATCTTCTCTCAGAGACATCTCCAGACAAAAACACTACACAAAAGAAATGCAAACACAGTTACTACTTGTGATAATACTCATAATTACTATCAGCATATACTGTGAGTGTTGGCAAAAGAGCTATAAATGTACATTTTCTATGTATGGAGTTAAAATAAATATGTGTTATTGTGATTGCATTAATGGAAGTAAGGGTGGTTTGAGACCAGAGGGGAGTACCCGTCAGGAGTGAAACATTGTTGCATAGTGAATGGCGCCATGTAGATAAATGCCGCCCAGGTCTGAGTCGACCTGTAATTCGATTCTGGTCAGAACCGGCTACGAGTCCTTTCCTTTCCTTTCCTTTCCTTTCCTTTCCTTTCCTTTCCTTTCCTTTCCTTTCCTTTCCTTTCCTTTCCTTTCCT